>VZSF01008983.1:336527-349027 GCA_013398295.1 Chionis minor | reverse complement strand
CCTCCAGCCACCAAGAATTTGAACCGCTTACTCTAGACTACCTGGTCTCAGCTTCACTTTTAGGATCGTGCTGACCCACCTCCCTCTGAAAGCTACCTATTGCACAAAGAGCTCAGTACAAATCAGGGAACAAGCAAGCTCAGCTCAGCCGGAAATAAGACCCAGCCTTGCTAGACTGTATTTTCTAGAAGTCTGTACATCTCTGTAATTCTAGCAGGGATGTCCTCTTTTGGTGGTCTGCTGATACAAATGTTTGTAGTCTGTAAAGGAATCTGAATTGTAGCAGCCTGTTTGATGCCAGCCACTGAACTCCAGTAGGACTTGGGGTCACAGCCTTTCTTCATTGCTAGCTCATGGTTGGTTTTGAACATGGATCCTAGAGCTGAAGTGGTTTTGGTGCCATCACCAGCCACCCAATTGCAATTCTTGATCTTGTGGTTAAATATGAGCAGACAAATTTCTGGTCCACCTCAGTGCACAACGGTGTCTCCTTGGTTTTTGCATTCATTTCCCAAGAGTGAATAAATCATTTCTAAGCACTCGTTCCCAGGGAAGAAGTTGATTTCTTCCTACTATGTCCATGATGAACAAGGATACTCGCATTATTTCTTATTATTTGGGTGCACACAATGTGCACTTCACTTTGAAGCATGAACGCATTATTTATCTTCTGCTGCTCTAAGGAGTGGCTACACACTATACACTTTGTGGGCATTGTTGCCTGTTTAATGTTCAAACAAAAAAAATATTAGTTTCTTTGTGTTACAGTGCTGGGCTGCTTGGGACTCAGCCTCCCTTGTGTTGGATGTGGTGTATGCACATACGGAGTGGCCGTGGCTCCCAGCAGCCACTGAATGAGGCTCTTGGGGGCCACCCTGTGCTTTTACTGTGGAGACTGTTTAGTTAATTTGCCTAGGATCTTTGGGAAACTCTTTGGTAGAGTTCAGAATTGAGTCTCCCAAGTTCTAATTTGATGCCATCCTCACCAGAGTTCTTTTATTTTATGCAGGTCAGCCGGTTGATGTCTCTCACGGAGCGCCTGCCGCACATCTATATTTTAGCGTCCTTGCTGGCCGTCGTCAAGTAGGCACAGTATGTGGGTGCTTGGAGGCCACTCCGCAGGGATGTCCAGGTCACCGGTCAGGAAACTAACACAGGGCAGCAGCTGGCATTCCCAGGTGTCCTCCTGGGGAAGGGCCTTTCCACTCTGCTGGGGAGGAAGGACTCGTCTCTGTAGCTGCAGAGCAAGAAAAGATGCAGGGGAGCAGGCATGGAACTGGGGTGCTTCTCCCTGCCTCCCCTTCCAGGCTGGCCTTGGTGGCAGGGACTCTGTGGGACCCGTGTTTGTCTGAACGCGGCACCGTGGCAATTTTACTGCAACTATAACTGGGGGTTTGTGACCGCTGTCACTGTAATTATCTGTCTGGTCAATAAAATGAAGGGTACTGAGTGCCGGCAGTTTGGGGGAATGAAGACGGACTTAATTACAGCAACCAAATCTCTCACATCTCTCCCGTCCACTGAAACACCAGCCTGCCTTCATGTGCTGCCCTTTAACAGAGCTGCCTATCATGCATCTAAACAAACAAGTAGGGAAGACAGAGGGGAGATTGTTTGTCAGGGATGTGTCTTTGCGAGGGAGGAGCAGCAATATCTGCAGGAGGGACTGAGGTGAAACCCAACATCAAAGGCAAGAGGCTGTCAGCACATTTAACTTTACAGAAACCCTTCTCCTAATAAAAAAGGAATGACCTCGTTACTACGGACACTAACAGTTCCCAGGGGAACACCGGGAGACTGCTGCCTGCACTTTTAATATTCACTTTACAAACAAATGGGAAACCTTGAAATAATTTTGGTGTTGTTCTTGGCAAGTTGTTACAATGTTGTGTCCTTATAAAAATCATTTAAGAATTTATGTAGTGTGAGTTTACTTTTCATCCGCTGCTTTTCCTTGCTATCAATCTCCCTCCCTCTCATTGCCCGAGTCCCTGCAGGAAAGATCAGGACGTGCAAGGAGCGAGGTGCCAGCCACGCCAGCGGGTTCAGCAGGAGGCACTGTTAGGCTTGGCTCTGACTGCTGAGAGAGGACCCATTTCTGAAGGAGGTGCTCTAAAACTGTCTGGACCGGGGCCACAGAGAGCCAGCAAAGTCCCACCAGGAGGCCGTGCCTGGGTGAAGGGTAAGGGAAGCTTTGAGCTGGCCGCAGAGCTGGGGTAGGTGTGCGGAGGGGAGGACGCGGCTGTTAGAGGCTGGAAAGATCCCGGCTGCTGCAGCCCCACAGGCAGCCTGGAGTGGAGCGGTGCGGGGATGCGGGGTGGGCCAGTTCAGAGCTCTTTTCCTCCCAGGTCCTCCTGGCAGGAGTCACCACAGGCAATAATGCCAGGAAAGCTAGCATGGAGCAAATCTGTCTCTTCCAAGCCCCTGTGAAAAATTAGGGACACAGAGAAAGATGTTGCTGCAAACCGAAAGAATACTTGCAAAGCGGGAGTGCAGGGCAGTGCTAGTCAGTCAGCCAAGTATCTCTCCAAATGACAGGAGTGGTCTTTTTTCACGGGTTAGGCTTTCTCCCCAAGTTACCACAGTCTGAGTGACTAGAAATCTTCCCCGGTGTTATATTCTCTGTGTGGTACCTGAGGGAGGTTTGCAGAAATTATTCCATTGACACTTAAGGGGGAAATGCTCTGTACTGGAAATAAACCCTTACAGCTGGCGCCTCGAGCTATTCAGTAGCAGTCCACAAACCCTCGCCCACACTTTAGCTGGTGTGCAGCCTGGGGAGTCCCCCTTCCTCTCCTGGCGTCTGTGCGCATTGATGTGCAGGATCAGGCACACCCCAACACACACATGAAAATATAAATGTGCACACACATATATAATTCAACTCACATGTGCCTATCCACATAGACACACAAAAGAGCTTGCCGCTGTACGTGTCAGTATGTTCCTCCTTACTCACCTGTGTTTGGTCATGCAGGGCCATCCATCCCCGGTGCAGATTTGCTGCCCATTCTGACAGTCGCGTACAATACAAATTTATGCCTCGGGTTCATCCTCTGTACAGCCAGCCCTGGAGCCAAACTGTGGGAAAGGAGGCTCATATTTGAATGTCTGTGCTTCATACTTTACCTGTTTTTCTAGACATCTGCTTAGCCTCGTGTCATCCCAGACTCAGTTTGTCTGAGCTCGGGATTTCTTACTCTTGCTGCAAGGCAAAAGGAAAGCTCCTGCTGTTCCTCGAGGCTTTCAAGCAGAAGGATGAAGTACAGAAGAGGAAAATGTAATGATGGCAAGTAGGCTGTGGAATGACGCCATTCATTGGTACTCTAGGTATCAAAGAACCCACTAACGAGCAATTTGCAAAAGATACTTTTGAGCCATTTCGAAGGAAATCACTGACTGCCAAGCGGGGGAGCGCTGACGGCTTCAAGGAAGGTGAGCTGTTGCCCAGGAGCTGGCCTTCGGGCTTGTGAGCTATGCAACAACCACAAGCAGCAGTTTCCACTTTCACACCCTTCTCTGGATGTCTGGGAGCAGGTATTTACCCTCTGCGGCATCCCAGCAGCCGGCCACATCACGTGGCAGATGCTAAGGCTTCGCAAAGATCTAAGCCAACTGGCATCCCTGTCTTCTACACCAGGCAATGATGAGGCATCTTTCCTTGTACCAGCTGAACATCTCTAATAGGAATGTAGATCTAGTATCTTTTTTTTAACCTGATCTTCTTCCCAAATATTGGAGTGGTAATGGATAAAATCCATTCTGAAGGTTTGTCATTGTCAATTTATCATTGAAAACCTTGACTAAATGGTCCCTTGGAAGAGCAAAGATGTACTTTAAAGCACCGCAATAAGATCCAGGCAGCCTCTGCTCCACTGCTACTTCTTTACAACCCAAATTTCATGTAGAGCGGAGCTGGAAATTTTATCTCCTTTGTAAAGACCTTAGAAATCTATATACCAAACACTACAGGAAAAGCCAGATGTTAATATAGAAAGATGGGCCAGATTTCTCTTTGCTTGAATTATGTAAATAAGTTGTCTTGGGTAAGTACAAAGGGAGTTAACCTGTGTTAAACCTCAGAGCCAATGATATGAACCACTGAAATGCTGTTTTGCAGAGGTCCTAGGCAATTCTATAAAGTCATATTTCATAAGGGTTTTCTCTGGACTGGCTCTGGCATTTGCTTATTCTGATTCTCTATGATGGCAAGGTTTATCTAAACACTAACAGGAATTTGAAAATGTTAATAAAAGAGGAAGATGCTTGGAGGTGCAAGTGCCCATTTGTGCACATGCCTGTATATTTGTAAATAACCCCACACGCACCGATGGTCATTTTGAGTTGTTGGTGGGACACACCATCACAGCTCATCCCGTAGGCTCACATTATTGCCAGCAAGTGAAAAGTAGGAGGATGGACTTGCAAAGACCATCCTCATCCACCTACTGAATTCCCAGATAGAGTACACGCACATCTAACCTCAAGCAAAGATACAGCTAGGCAGTGAATTAAAATATAAAAAAGAGAGACAGTAGGAAATCTGGGGTCACCACCTGGCTCTGCCACAGATTTCCTTTATGTCCTTGCCCAATTCACTTAATCTACCATTTTCTCTTCTCCAGCTAAAGCAAGGAGGCAATAGTACCTCCTTAATGGTCTTGTACCTTGAGACTGTGAAGAGGGAGGACTTAACTCTCTCTGTGTTTGCATACTCCTGGGTGAAAGGGAGTCCAGATTAGAACTGCCCGGGTCTGCTGCTGGTCCCCAGTTTAATTATATCAAATACCCGGACCAAAAATAAAACTTCCCAGTGTTTGGCCCTTTGAGGGTTGAATGATATATTTCATTCTACAACATGGAATGTAAAGTTTGGCTATAGTTTCAACTCCTAAATTCTTGCCTTTTTGTTATTTTAGGTCATTGAAGTTAAATTTAAAATGCTTACTTCTCCTTGTTTCAAATCAAGAGAGGGTGCTTTAAAAAACAATTAACTACTTCAGATTTTGTTCTGGATCACTTTTCAGTCTTTCTTCCTCCAAGCAAAAATCTGCAGCACAGTGGCACACCTGGCAGAAGTGCTTTAGCCCAGCCAGCTGCAGTTTTGCAGGGAAGCCTCTTTGCTGGATAATTCCTGGCGAGGCTGGAGGAGCGGGCAGGTTTGCGTAGCTGTCTGCGTTGGTGGGGCAGGTTGCCCTCCTCCTGTGCCTGACTGTGCACTGTAGGAGCGTGGGACACTGAATGACCGAGCAGAGAGACCTCACCTGCGAGCAAGGAGGTAAGAACGAGTCCTCTTGGTGAGATGCTGTTATTCTCCAGACAAGCCTTCTGCCTTTCTAGGTGGGACAGTGTGGCCTCTTTAACCCCATCACTGGATCAGTGCTCCCAAATTAGTGTAATCATCCCACCTGAATTAAGCAAGTAGCTTCTGGCTCCTGGCTCCACAGTCCAGCCTTGGGCATGCCCTCTCAGCCTGACGCCCACATCCCCCTCTTCCTCCCTCTGCCCTGAAGCCCCCTGCTTGTGGGCTCCTTGATATTTTCCAGTCCTTCCCTAATGAGCACTGCAGAATTACAGCTAATTAAGGATGTAAATGATGCTGGAGAGAGAGAGAGAGAGAGGGAGAGGATGGGAAGGGGCGGGGGGGAGGGCAGCTACTTGCTGTGTGCAACTCTGCAGTAAAGTGTCTCCTACCTCAGCAGAAAAGTTATCACGGGAGACAATGTCAACTTTATGGAGGGGGGGAGGGCCCTTCACACGGCTCCATCCCCGCCTGCAATAGCTGCTGCCTCTCTTTTATGTGTCAGCGCTGCAGATGCTGATGTCCTCCCTCCCAAATGGTGCTTTGTCAGCTGGTGCTGTCACCGAGCCCGGGTCTCCTTCTCCACGCTCGCCGCCACCCTTGCCCGTGTGCCGCCTGAGGGGTGAAGGGCTGAGAAGACCCCAAAACCTGTGGGTGCTCTGGGTGGGTGACCTGTCACGTCCCTCTTACTTGCAAAGGGATTTTGCCCCTCTGGTGTAGGCCAGGTCCACCTCTGTGTCCAGGGGGTCCGAGAGGACCCTCGTGCCTGGGGGGATGGTGGGTTTTGGCCACTTCTCCTAGGCACCGGGGCACCTGCCTCTTCAGGCTGCTGCCTGCCAGTGCTGGCCCTCGGCCACCACTCCCTGGGGGGGGATTAAGGCTAAGCCCCTTATCTCTGCAGCGGGTGGCCGGAGGGCTGGGATGATGTGCCCTGCGGGGTGACACGGGCTGTCGGCTGGAGCTGGCAGCTCAGGCTACACAGCCCTGAGATAGGCGGTTGCTCACACATGGAGCTGGTCCAGTTTGCTTTAGGAGATGCTCCTGCCGGGGAGTGGCAGGGGCGTGGGAGGAAAGCAGGGTTCATCCAGTGACGGGGTGCAAGCCCCCCAACCCACCACCAGCCCTGTCTGGCAGCTCGTGCCCGTGCCGGGGAGCCAGGATCCAGCCGGCTGGCAGCCCCGCGTTGGGGGGAGACGGCTCTGCTTGCTCCGAGCAGCTGTTTGAACCCATTCCAGTCTCGCTGGGTCCTCCCGAGCGCGTTTCCAAGCACTCCAGGTCCCCATTGGCGTATTTCTCTGCACATTGCCCAAATCAATGAATTGCGAAGGCATGTTTGTCCCAGCACCATGGCCGGTCCGTCTGTCTGTCCACTCGCCCGGCCAAGGCAGGACTGCACACCCCTGGTCAAGGGGAGATGGCATTGGGTGACGGTGGTGGTGGCAGTGGGTTTTGTTGTTGTTTCCCCAGATCGCTGTGCAATATATTCCGATTTTTTTTCTTGTCATTAAGCCAGTGCCTCGGAGATGATGATGTAGTCCCTATGTGGGCCGCAGAAAGCACTTCGAGCCGTGCTGGAGTCGTGCTGGGTGGCTCTGATAGCAGAGCTAATGGGAGCGAATGGGATGCAACGAACTGTTCTAATGACACCAGCCAGGGAAGAGACAACAGTAAGAATAAATAAATGTTAACTATTTTCCTCTTCCAGACATTTGCATCTATTGCCATTAAGTTCATTTAAATAAGAGAGAGAGCGAAAGAGAAGGGGAAACTTACTACTACTCTTAATAACGAGTGTCTAAAAATAAATTAGGATGCTGGGATGCACTTAAGGCATTTTAAAAATAAGTCTGATTTTTCCCCCCTTTCCTCTTTTTTTTTTCAAATGTTGGAGGGTTTTAATTTGGGCCGAGTAATTTTGGTGCAAACGCTTGGGCGCCTTTCGTTGGGAAATTGGGAGGAATGCAAACAAGATTTCACTTCATTAAACAGGGGCAAACAGTAGAGAAATTGCACTTACTTATGGAAATGACTTTTAAACATGAACAGCATTTACTTGCATTGCCTTGTGCTGAATTTTTTTTTTTAAAAAGATTATACATGTGAATAATTCACTGCGGGCCAATTAGATGATGACTTCATTTTTAACATCTCTTCCTTGCCATCTTGCTGGCTGTCCCTTTCATTGCAATTTCCACCCTTTTCCTTCCCTTCAATAAATTAATAAACATCAAATAATCCATCTCCCTGCCGTGCCAAGAACTAGCTTCTTGGAAAGGGTATAAGGGGAGAAATCAGAGGATCACCATCTCTTGTTGAACTGCCCTGGAATGAAGCAGGAATAACTCTGTAGGATTTCTACAAGCAGAGCTGCACCCATGTGTTCAGGAAGAAGGAACAGGAGTAATGAAAAATGGGCAGGAATGAGAGGTGTAGAGAGAGCAAAAAAAAGATCTCCATGTACTTTGCATGTGGAATCAGGTACTGGAGAGAGGCTGAGCAAGCAGGATTCACCCTCTGTGAGGCTCCATTAATGCTGACAGGATCACAGCGATGTCAGTTTGCTCCGCCGGGCTAAACGCAACACTCAGATGGGCGACTCCCATGCCGTTGCTGGGGATAGACCCACCGAGCGAGGCCCTGAAGCCCTTCAGCATCCCTGAGCCCGGATGCAGGCAGCGAAGATGTGGGAGCACGGCTTGAACCAGCGGAGGCTGGGCTGGTGGTGCTGACTTTTGCCACGGGCCTGCGGTAAGTGGACCTTAGAGCAAGTGGATATAGAGAGAGTTCTCCATGGGGCCTCACTGTTTTTTCCGCATCTAGCAGATGTTAGACATTCTTGCTGTCATTAACCTATGTGCCAGGACTTTTCCCAGCTCAATGTGGGAAGCAAGCTGTGAGGTTTCATGCCAGCAGGATCTGCCAAAACTTTCAGGGTGCTGAGAGGAAGGAGTTCCAAAAGAGACTGGCTCCCTCTGGTCCCCACTTTGCTGCTTCAGCATTTCATCAGGTCCCTGCAAGCTTAAAATGGGCATTGAGAGACTCTGTCCGTGCAAATCCCAGTCATGCTTATTGGAACACAATAGTCAAAATATTTTTTTCCAAATGTTTAACTCCTGGAGCTCGTTGCAGTAATTAAATTATGTAACATAGAGCTTAAAAGCCTCTAAAAACATAGTAACAAAATAAAGTTAACTCATTGTAAAAGATTAGCTGATCTACCTGTTTAGTTTCTTGTGTGACATTTACCTGTGTTTCTTGTCTAGCTCTTAGATGTTGTTCCTACATACAACCCACTCTGCATCGAATGTGGCTGCTATCCTCCTGTCATCTACCCTAGGAAGGAGAAACTGGTGCCTTCCCAGTGAAACTCCCTGTCCTCTGGCATTGCCAGACCAAGGGTAAATGGGAACATCTTCCGTCGTGGCGTTGCCATCAGCCCCCTGTTTTCCTTTGCTAAGCAAGAGGTTCCTTCACTGATGCCAATGGAGTGACACTGCAGAAAAGCCACTGCTGGTGGGGTCTGTGCCAGCCCTGTGGGGTGAGTGTCTGTTCTGTCATCTCCTCCTTACAGATGAGGAAACTGAGGCACAGAGCGGGTAGGACACCTGTTAGCTCCTGTATGCCCTGGCCAAGAATAAGCAGCAGTGGGAGAGCTGGGACCCTGATCAGAAGTAGGACTGTCCAAATTTCATTTCTTCTTCAGCTCTTATTTAGAAGTTTATTTCAATGAAAATGACCATGGCAGTTGTTCCGGTCAGAGAATGAATGTTTGCTCTGGGCATAGTATAAGGTATCAAGGGCACTAGAGTTTAAGTCTCTCATGGGGGTGGGGTAGCATGACCTTGGCATGTGTCATGAAATCTTCCTGGGAAACTTCTCTCCACATGGCTGCTAGATATCTTGGGCCTTCCATCACCCTAGTCTCCACTGCTTCTGAATCCTTCACCATCTTCCTCTAGGAGCTCTTCTCTTGCGCTGTCCCAGCCTGCTCCCTCCAAACTGCTTCTCAGGATGTTTCATGGTCATTTTGTCAGTGTGTCCTTTCTCACCAGGTCAGATTCCCAGCCTTTCTGTGCTTCGGTGTTTTTATGGCTCTTAGTTGGTTACAGTTTTAGTGGGGAGGAAGTGGCTGCAAGTCATGGCCTGTGATTTCCAGGGAAGGGGAGAGCAAGGAAACTTCAAGCAGCGTGGCCTCCCGCTGGGAGTAGTCCCTTTTAGAACCCTGGTGTCAATTGTGGCTTTCAGATGCACTTCCCCACTCTATTTGTTTACGCTGGGGAAGCCCAGCATGCCCCCTCCAGGGCTCAAGCCAAGCGAATTCTCTCTCCCAACCATGGCACAAAGATCTTTCAGCCCAGACTTGGGAACTTTGCATTGCCTGTTTCTGAATCAGCTTAAAGCATCAGGACCTAAACCCCAGGAAACAGGTTGCCTGATGAAAAGGCTTTCACTTTCAGGCTCCTCTGGCTGCTGTGTTGTACCCGGTGTCCTCCAGCTGGGGCTGGAGTTGAGGAACAGGCAGAGAGCGGTGAGCCTGCAATACAACAGTCGCTGTCGTACTTTAGCTGTGTGCCTGGTGCTGCTGGCTGTAGTATAGTGTGCAGGACATCTTCTAGCCCTGCAGGGCTGTTCCTGACAGCTATTCCCAACAAACTCTGATGTAAACCCTTTTATCCTGGAATATCCATGTTTGGAGTTGTTCAGAGACACCTTCCTGAAAAGCCCTGTGGAGAGATAAGCCCAGAAACACCAGCTATGAGACAGCATGTTGTGTGCTGAGCTCTCTCTGCAGGAGAGGCGCTTCCATCTGCTACACACCTCCTGAATTCAGGAATAGGACCCTACGGGCTGTTTGGTACCTCCATTGACCTCAGCAGGCTTAACACCAGGGACAAGTTGAGCTGCATGCACTCATTAACCTGCTTCCCCAGAAATGCCTTCGGGGCCGAGGGCTGTGTGAGGTGGGCACCGGCAGCACCGGTGCTTCAACTGCAGCACTTTGCACCGGGCACCCTCCTGCTAACCTGCCAGTGCAGCAACTGGTGCCAGGGGCTGGGAGCTGGTCCTGACCACCCCCGTGTCCGTGGGAGCAATGGGGGTCATCTGCTGGCAAGGCAAGGCAAGTTCTCTGTCCTCTGAGCAGTCCAGGAGCCTTGGGCTGAGGAGGACTTCAGAGGTTATTGATGTATCTGACTCTGAAATGAGCTTCGTTCTTTTATTCAGCCTCTTAATGACAGACACTGTCTCTGGGCAGTGAGTCAAAAACCTGAGGCAGAGGTGAGCAAGTGCCAGACACAGTTATTGACGTTCCTGCTGACACCCTCTCTCCAGGCACAGCAGCCCTGGGGGCTGGAGAGCAGGGGGCTGGGCTGCCTGGACAAGGGCCAGAGAAGATGCTAGACTGAGGCCTCCCAGAAGGGTTTCTACCTGCAGCTGCAGCTCTTGAGAGGAAGATCCACCCTTGCTTTCTATATGGCCTCTTCGGAGAAGTGGCGGCAGTGGTGGAGTGTCAATGGCATTGGAGATCTGCTGGTCATGCTGCCAAACACCATCAAGGCTTGAAAGGTAACATCAGCAGCATCCCCTGGGTGAGTTACATGTTTCTTTTCCGAGCCCAGCAGATGTGAAGCCCTGAAGTAGGGTAAGCACATCTATTTCACCCCATCATCGGTGGAAGCCATATTATCAGGTCTGGCTGAAACATGGCATTTTCCACAATGGAAGTCAAATGATTTTCAGTTTGGGCAGAGCAGGGACATCTTTCTTTCACCAAAATTTCTATGAGAGTGTATTTTTGGCAACAGATTAAAAATCCTTCCATTAAAACAAAATCCCTTTTATTTAGCTTTAAAAAGAATTTGAACTATTGACAGGTATGAAAAAAATTAATCTGGGCATATTTTCTGGTTTATTATGTTTAAAAACTAAATGCAGAGTATGTTTCTGGAAATTATCTTCCATTAGAGAAAAACCTGCAGTCTTGTAGGGCTATTTAATAAAGCAGAAATATTTAGAGCAAAGAGGAAGAAAATCAGTGTTTCTGGAAGCGTTTTGGAAAGAAACATGGCAAGTGTAAATTGGGAAGTGTACCAGTCCTCCTCTGCCTTTCACTTCTCAAATCTAGAGCAGGCAGAGTTCTGACATTAGTGATACCTGCTTTATAGAAATGATGGGGCATGTTGGTTCTTTGGCCTTATAATGTGTATGAATTCACATTAGAGGAGCACACAGACTTTAAAAAATGCATTTTGTCTTCTCTTTCTTCTCCTTCCAAAAGATAGATCAATTTCTTTATCTGCTTTGCACAAGAGTGAGGACACCAAGACACAGAGGTGGGAGCAGTCTTGCCCAAGGTCATGCTGCATCAATTATCATGGCAAGAGGCACTCATCAGTTGCTGTGGGTGGTCCAGCAGAGGAAAATGTGGCATAGCATCATATATTCTACTACCATCTATTACCACTGTCCTTCAGATCCACTCTGTGATGACCAAATTCTCTTGCCATCTCCATTGCAAAAGCAATGGAGAAAGAGGGTGGTCCAAACTGACTTCTGGTGCCGCAGACCCTGAAGCCTTTGTAAAGGGAGGACCCCTTTACCAGGTGTCACTGCTGCAGATGCCCGAGGCTTCTGAGAAGATATTTTGAATTGTGGCATATGTGCAAGGAAACAAGTAAGCGGTGGGAAAGTCAAGGGGAAAAGAACAGCTATTCTTCTGGGGCTCTGGCGGGAGGAATAAGGATGTGGGGGTACCTGGGGTAGCTGTGGAGCAAAAAATCTGAAACCCATTTTGACCCATTCGTTCTCCATTTTCCACTCTGTGGGTCCTGCTCCCCTCTTCCCTCACCCTCCCCCAGCTCGCCTAGTAATTCAGGAAGAAGAGGCCAAGGAGAGTAATATCGTGCTGGAGACAGGACTGGAAGGGCAGTAATTTAGAATCAGAGGCTTATAGTATTATTGCCTGCAAAGCCATTCATGGGAAATGATTCCCCCCATCCCCATTCCCCCCTCCCCACCCCGCTCTCCTTGCTCTGCAATAACAATAACAGAAATGCCTTCAGGAGGCTTTTCTACTCAAAATGCAGGCAAAGAAGCGCTTTCCTCCACCACCCCTCTTCTTTCCCTTCTCTTCCCCCTGCACTTGCTTGTTCCCCCCTGCCTCCAAGCCTAACCGCTGCTCCCTCCCTTCTCCCTCCCC
>VZSF01008983.1:288377-336408 GCA_013398295.1 Chionis minor | reverse complement strand
ATAAAAAAATAAAAATAATAATAGGGGTAATAAGAGAGGAGGTAATGGAACGTTCTCCAACTGGGCACATGTCAGAAGCCATTATATGTGGTGCAGATTTGCATAATTCAAGAAGCATCAAATTAAATTTGCATAATTCCTTTGATTACACTTGTTATTAAATGTAAGTGACATTGATTTACAAAATGGCCCAATATAAGGTTAATAGCAAATGTCACCTTCCAGCAGGGTGAATAGGGTGCGTGTGTGGTGGTGGTGGTGATGGAGGAGGGGGAGAGGGGGGCCCGGGGAGGAAGGCAAGCAGACAATTGATTTCTGCTCCTCTCTCTTCCTTAAAGGGCTCAGGTCTCCTTTGCAGAGGAGCCTTCAGCTCTCCGAGGGCTGCATTTGGCTTTCATGTGGACGCAGTGTCATTAGGAGCGCCTGCCAAGTGGCATCGGTGCCATGACTCTGCTACCTCCCGCTCCGCGCCGAGGCACGGCACGGCCGCTGAGCCAGCTCCCGAGGGGAGCCGGGCAGGGTGTAAGGAGTGGGGAAAGCCAAAAAGCTGCTCGCCCAGGCCCAGACGTGCTCAGTGGGCAGGAAAAGTGGCTTGGAAGGCATCTTTGTAGAAAGCTCTCATTGAGGCAAGTTTTTTTTAAACGGTGTGTGAGCTGGACCCAGGCTGTCACCCACTGGCAGGACACCCCATGCATCTGCCAGGGAAGCACCGGGAGGGAGGGACGAAGGGAGAGCAATGCTAGGAGTAGTGCCTGAAATGCCAGGCTCTGATGGTAGGGGTTACATGGTAAAAACATATCTGTGATTATGGCAAGACCTGTAAGGTACATATAGACCTGCACCCAGAAATGAGAGACTCTGTGAAGTACATGCAGAGCCAGTGGTGATGCAGGCCCATCACCATCGTCCCATTCATCATCCTGGTATGACAGGACTTGGGATCAAACACTGCCAGGGTACCCTGGAGGTTGTGACAGGATTAATATGTCCATTTTGCTGAGATGGACCTCAGACCATCCTGAGCACTTGCCTTGTAAGGAGATCCCATCCCTGAATATCTTTTTGTCTCCCTTCATTCTGTATTTTTCTCCAGACAGGGAATGTGATTTCATACAGGGAAACCGACTGGTAAGTAGTGCGGGCACCCCAAGGCTGTAGTGCTAAAATAAAGTTGTATACGTACCAGAACTGGGTGAACAGCGGACTTTCTAGTTGCAGGCAGTTTCAAAGACACACATACCTGGCCGTAATCTGGCTTTGGTTCTGCTGAAACTTCTTTTGCAAACCAAGAGGCTGGGAGTGGAGAAAAACCCACAACGTCCCTTTTGATTAAATTAAATGTCTTGTTCAAGGTGAAAAAGGATTCTTCTTTTGGTGACTGAGCTCTGTAAACATTGTCTCATAGCATCCAAATAGAATTAGAACTAAATGTCACTCTGAACCAACCATCAGAAGGGTTTTTTACAATGTCCTAAAAGAAAAGGCACACAGTTTTCTGGAATACTTTTTCCTATGCATTTTTTTTTCTTACTTTGAGCAACACTGGCTGCTGTAAATGCCATGAATTCACAGCATGCTCCAGTCAGCTCAGATGCAAAGTTTCTTAAGAAAAACTGTCCCAAGGAGAACTATCTCTTAGCTGATGTCTGTGGCTCCATGAAAGAGGTGAAGACTAGCAGCAGGTGGGGGAAATGCCTGATCCCAGGCCCCGTAGCACTGGTGGGCTTGGCCATCTGCAAGGGGAGCCGTGGTGATAAAGCTAACATGAGTGAGGCTTTGGAGCACCTACTGAATCTGCTGGTGTCAGAGCTTTGGCAAACATAGAGGAGTGCTGTTTAGAGTAAAAAGGGTAACAACGACATGATATTAGAGCACATGGGCTCTAATATCCCACACTTATAATGGCAGGTGTTGGGGATTTTATGCACATTCTGGGATATATACTGATGACAGGCAATGTTTGCAGCAGGAAGGGTACAGTGTTTGGTTTATAATTCTAAGTAGAGGCTTTTCAGACATTTGCAGCTGATTTTCATATTCTGCTAATCAGCCCTCTGAAGCTCTAGAATTCCATGCCCAAGGTGAAATCAGTGCACCCATCTTTCAGATCCCAACATAATAACGCGAAGCCTGGTCTAATAATCTAGGTGATCATCTGGTGAACGAGAGATGTGAAATGTATTTTACAGGCCTTTGAGCAGTCTAAAAGGAAGCTGCTGTATGAGCACTTCTAATGCCCTACACATCGCCCCACATCCATCAAAGAATGTCGCCTTGCTATGTCTCAGGTCTCTGATGCTTGCTCCACAGCAGAATTTATTACCACCCTCCTGAACCCAGATTCTCAAAGGTGCCCAGCAGTTTGGGGTGCCCAACTTCAGATGGTTGAAGAAAATATTTTTTTGAGGTTAACCACATTTGTAGTGGCTAATGGCTCAGGCCTGGGACCCATTCCTATTGTGAGAATGAGGAAAGAAGATGAAGTGTCTGGATTTGGACGGATGTGGAAGGTCCATTGTGCACACCCTGGGAGCGCTCAGGAGGTGTCTTTGTGCAATGCCAAGGGATTGCTCTTTACTTTGAATATTTGTGTCTTTTGAGCAGGTGTTGTGCTTCCCTCTGCAAAGCAGTGTTCCCTGGCGACCTGATGACAGGCCCCTTAATGCAGAAAATGTAGGTTGTATTCCCAGCCCTGTCAATCCTGCACTCTCTGCCGCGTCCCTCCCACACCCGGGTGCATCTTGGCTGGTTAGCCTGCAAACTATTCTGGAGCACGGCCGATCCTGCTGTGTGCTCTCGCAGAGCGCCAGGCACAGTAGTCCCCAAGTGCATCCCTCTTGCCTCCCTGCCAGGGCTGGCGGGGGCGTTTGAGGAGGAGAGGAATATGCCCAGAGCCCATCAGGCTGTGTCAACCCTTCACACGTTACCCAAAAACCAGCTGCTGGCAACTGGGTTTTGGACGGTACCGGGAAGGATGTTCCTCTGCAACAGCTCTGGCTGGAAACTTGGGGTCAGTCACATGCCCTGGCCGTCATGGCACCTCTGACGTGGTCATGCTGGCGTGAATGTGGAGAGTGAGAGGTTTGTTTTAAGCATGGATTATGTGGCTGTGATATTTCCCACTAGTTTTGGAGGTGCGAAGGATCCCAGCCCAGGCATGGCTGGTGCTCACGTGCCCGCTCGCATCCTGAGGTGTTTTTGTGCCAGCATAAGCCGTAACTCTCCCAGGTCAAAGTTGGCATGGACAGAGGCAGTTAGCGCTGGCAGCTGCTCCTGCCGCTTTGCCAGGGGAGAGGGTCATTTCTTTTCCCTTCCTCTTGCTACTTTGGCAGCTATTGGGCTGGTCCAGGTCTCCCCTCGCTGTTGGGAAGATGGGGAGCCAAGCCGGAGCCCCTGAAAGCTGGCAGCAGGCAATCAGGCAGCAGAGAGAGACTCTTATTAAGGGTAACCCTGGCTCTGGCTGACAATTGCTGACATCGTCATATTTAGCACCCGCATGCAGCGAGCCTGAGAGACGCTCGCGCACTGGGTGAGCCAACTGCAAATTAATCGTCAGTTCATTACTGCTCTGTGCCTTTCATCCTGACAGCAGCCTTTCAAACGTGGATATAATTGGAAGGGTCCATGTGGCAGGAATTTGGTGAGGGCTGAAAGGGGGAGCTGAGGTCTCTCCCTATCGCTCCCCCTCTCCTTTCCTTTCTCTGCCTTTCTCAGGCTGAGTTCTGGGAACAAACAGAAAGCTTAGGATAGGCTGATGACGGAAATTAATCTCTCCTGCCCCTGTATCTCACCCTTGCCACCTACACCCCTTGACATACATCAAGGTCTTCGTACCGGGAGATCTCTTTGCATCCAGGACGTTCCCTCAAGCTATAATTACCCTCAGCTTACAAACAAAGTGTGTAGAGTAGCAGGGTTGCCTGCGAGAACTTGAATATGTGTGTCATTGTTATTGCTGGTGGTGGGTATTACTGTTGTTGTTATTACTCTGCTGCTGGGAGGCCCCGTCGCCGTGCTACGCAGGCAGAGTGAAACGTGGAGCTGCAGCCAGGGAGGGTTTTACAAGCGAGGGCCAAAGCTGAGGAGCAGAGTTTGAGGCAGGGGGGACAGAAATGATTCCCAGCATCCTTGGGAACTCATTCTGTGAAAAAAGAAATGAGCCCTTGGATTTTATTCGTCATGGCATGGCACAGGGCGCTGTTCTGTGCCTCGGTTTCTCCACCGCTCAGAGTGACGTAAACATGGTCGTCCTTGTTGTGGGAACAGCCGCCCCCAGGACAGTGCAGAGAAGAGTTAGTGTCTGCCCCTCCAGAGCGTACGGCAGGAGGGGGCTGCTCTGACATGGCCATGGGGAACGAAATCCCACCCTCCAGGGGTTGACATCTCAGGTGCTAGAATTGTGGGGAAGGATTGGGTTTTTGTTTGTCTTTTGACTGATATTAGAAAGTGGCATTAAAAGAAATGGTTGATGCAATCCCAGAGTCCTGTTACCAGACTTAAAAACAGCTGGAAGGGGTTTCTCAAAACTCTGGTTTTGTAATAGGAAGCCACGCTTGCGGGCAAGTGGTGGAGCTGGCTAGGGACAATCAGGGAAAAGGGCTTTTTTGGGAAACCTCTTTGGATGGAAATGGCCTTGGAGCACTTCTGGGAAATTGTTTTCCTTCTTTTTTCATCTTCTGCTAGTTGATGTGCAGGCACTTTCCCAGTGGCCTGCTCCGGACCACCCATTCTCTCCAAGCTCCCTCTGCACGAGGGTCTGGCTCTTCCCTGGGGGATGCAACAGCTGAGGGATCGTGGAGGGGACCTGGTTACAAACTGGTGGGGAAGGCTGGGGTCTGTGCTGTCCAGGTGCTTGCCAGAAAGTGCCTGGGAAGGATTAAGCACTTCCAACAACCTGTTTTGTGGCTTCCTGAGTTGTGTTAATTTGCTTCCCTCAGTGGTCTAAAGGATGAGGCTGTGGTTCTTCTCTAGGGGACAGAGGGAGTCATGCCGTGGGGACTCTGGTCCCCCTTCGCCGTGTCCCCCCCTGCTCCTCCTGTGCAAAAGTTATTGTCGTATTCGGTGGAGTCTCAGGTAGGCAGATGAATGGGAAATGTTCCTCTCCATTACTAGCTGCACTTGACTGGAGTCTCATTACATTACGATGGCGCTTTAGCAGGCGAATGGGCCTTGCGTCTGGGTTCCCAGCACCCCTCATACCTCCCTGATAACGTAAATTACCCTCCGCCTCATTGCCTCAAATGATCAAACATCAAATTGCTAGTAAAAAAAAAAAAAAAAGAGGAAAAAAGAGAGAGAAAAAGAGAGGAGGGAAAGGAGAAAAGCTGAACAGAACCATGGGTTGAATCTAGATGGTTTGTCAGCAACAAGAGACGAGTCAATGGCTCTTAAACACTTGCTAAAGATGAATCCATTGAAGGCTCTGAGCACGGTAATTTCACTGACATTAACGTACACCTGTAAAACCCAAACAATGCTTTATAACTCCAAATTACACCAGTCAAGACCCGCTACTTCAGAGCACCTCTTATTTCTTTTGGTGCTGGGAGGGGGGACCCACAGGTAACCTGTTTCTTCATCAACAGACTTCAGCAATGCTGAGAGAGACAGAGAGGCGGAGACATGCGCACAGTATGGATTTGTTGTTGATTTTGTGGTTGAACAATGTGCCGAGTCCTCTGCCCTTCCTTTATCCCCCTTTTCCTACCCCCTGACAAATTTCCCAATCCAGAAGAACGGCTCCAGGATGATCAAAACAAGAAGGAGAAAAAGAGAGGGAGAGGCGTCGGGAGGGGAGGGAACGGAGCAGGTACGCACAGGGCTGGTCGACTCCGTGCAGAAAAATATGGATCTCGGCAGGGTAACGAGGCGCAGTGGAAAGAGGCGGCTATACGTCTTTTCTCAGTATTTAAACGTGTGCTTAATATGGCGCTCAGTGGAATGGTTAATCTGCTAATGCTGGTAGTGTTTGCTGTAGTACTCAGAGAAATGTTTACTGCAGTATTTCATGGGGATTGTGTTCTGGATGGCACAAAAGGAGGAATCGCTCTAGCGTACCGGGAAAATGTTCATTGCAAAATATACTGGAATATTAAGAGGTTTATTTAGTGGTGTACTTAGTATAATATGAAAAGAGTTAAGTACAGAGTGTTTTATTAATATTTTTGGGGTGTGGATGAATTTCAGTGCTCAGGAAGGTTATGGAGAAGCAATTCCAGCAAAGGCTGGTTTTATTCATAGATTTATAGATCTTAAGACCATAAAGGACTCTTTGATCAGCTAATCTGACCTTCTGTATAACACAGGTATATACAGTGTGGACATACCTCCTGATTCAGCAAAGCACTTTAAGCGCTTGCTTAAATTTAAGTATTTGAGTTGCCCCATGGAAGGCAGGGAAAATAACCCTATTGAATCAATGGGACTATTCATGCCCTTAATGGGAAGTGGGTGCTTAGGCATTTGCTGAATTGGGACCACAAGAAGATAATGCAGCTAAATGAGTAATTCATAGCCACCCATTTATTCAGCTGCTTTTGCCTTCTTTTCTGCTTGAGGATTGCTCTGGAGCCAATCGCCATTTCCTGCAATGTATTCATTGTTTGAAGTCATTCACTGAATAATTTCAGTGAAAACTCTTTCTTGATAGCTTGCTCATAAACAGTTCATTGTGAATATGGGAATATATGCACATATATTTTAAGAATGTGTGAGCGCCTGCACGCTGGTGTGTGTTTGCATTAAATATGTGAACACACATGCATGTACACACACAAATGCAGGGTTAGGATCTTCAGCTACAATAAAAGACACAGTCCCCTGACACCAGCGAGGTTATGCTGATTACAACCAGCTCACTCACGACCCCGCTTCCCAGTTTCAAGTTGCCTTTGTTTTGAGTGGACCTGAAATATTTCTGACCCCTGACTGCATGCAGTGAATCTTCAGGTTCAGTTTCCAATGCAAATATTTACCCAGGGAATTTTTTAAATATACTTTTGTGATTTTTCTCCTCTGTCCATCCATTACATACTCGTTTGCAACACATCCCGCACTGTAAAGTGATCTGCTGGGAATTTTACAGGAAGTGAATTAGAAGAGGGTGCAAAATTTGTTGGAGTGAACCCAGCAAATTATCATTGGTGTTGGTGTACCTGTGCCAGGCCCTCCGTTCCCTCTATTTACACAACTGGTCATGAATCAGTTCTGATTTATTTTGAATGCATTGCTTAGGGATTTCCCAAATCAGCCGGGGCGTATCTTCTTCAAACAAGTGTGTTTGCAAACTGCTTGTGGCATGGAATCGGTCAATTAAGTGACATGGCATTTTTTTAAACAGGAACAAAATTGAAGAACAGGTACTGTGAATGAGGCTGGAAGCTTTGCTGGTGGAATTGTGTTTGTGCAGTGGCCAGCTCCAATTCTCATGCAGACCTTACTGTGCATTATGCGTTACAACATGGGAATAATTTGTTTCTGGTGCAAGCTGCCAGAAATATATTCTTTCTAAAAGTCACACTGCTTCTAGGATTCACTTACATTTTCAGAAAATCAAAGAAATTACTGTGGTATTTAGGAGTAGAGTACAAATGGCTATGAATGAAGAACTGAATGTAGTGTTTCCCGCATTTCAGTGTTTTTTCCATCTTTACGTTCCCCTCAGCATCGGAGAGGATGCGACGGAAAGTAGATGTGAGCTGGGCAATGGCAACATTGGGGCAGTTCATCTAAGTGCGGCTCATGTGTGTGAGATAAGCGGCAGTTTGAGATTTTCAACAAATGACGTGCAGAGAGGCCAAGGCTGCTGTAGGACGTGTGCGCTGGGGATGCTGCAGACCTGATCAGATGCTCCACACTCTCCTCTTGGGCTCCCAGCAGCTGTGGCATCTGAAATTGCTTCTGAATGTCCCTTTCATTCATTTTCTTTCATTTGTCCAACTGAAAATTAAGAGAGTGTTGGTTTTCCCTGGTTAGGCTAAGGTAGATTTTTTTCCTAGATAGTTTAGTATAATAGAAGGCCACTGTAATTTTTCCAGTCTGAATGAGGTGTGTTGTTTAAATACAGCCACTGTCCTTTTTAGAAAAGCAGCTACGTTTCACAAAGGGCAGACATTCCAATGTGAAAAATCAATTATAATAACTCTTTTTCCAAAATAGATAATGAAATATTTTGACTTTCAAAAATTACCTTTTCCTTTTCTGTTTTTCCCTTGTGGGGGATGATTGGCCAAATTCAGCAAGAGTTAGCAAACAGCCTGAGTCAGCTAAAAGCACAATTTATTCTGCGGGTAATCTTTATTCACTGAAGTAAAAAGGAGAAAGTACAAGTCCTGATGCTGCTTTCCAAAACATTTGATTGGTGTCACTGCATCTGAGACATCTTTAAAACAGAGCGTACATCCTTCTGCCAATATTTGCGTAGCATTCCAAACAGCAGAGAGCATTTGGAGCTATTTAATAATGGGGGGCAGGTTGCAAGCATGGGAGGCACCGTGTTTGACAGGGCTGTGTATGGGCCCTGGCAGAGGTTTATTTACACTGTGGCTCAGCGGTAGCCCAGCCTGCCTCTGTCAATGTAGTTCTCTTTTTAATGGAGAGTTTACCACTTGTACATGCAAAGACTCATTTAGGTGTTAGTTTTCTTTGCCAATATAGGCTGTCCATTAGCTGTCTTAATCCGCTGTCTGTCCTAACAGGCTGAATCACAAAAAAAAAAGCTTAAAAAATAAAAGGTCCATCTAAAATATTGTTGTGGAGGAAAGAAATGCCCTTCCCTCTTTTTTTGTTTTCAACTGTAAATATCTTGCTTTTTTCAAGCTTCCCCTTCTGTAAGGTGATGTATTTTTTGATGAAAAAAAAAGAAAAAGGAAACTGCTTGCAGAGAATTTGCAAAGGGAATAAAACCACTGTGTTCTTTCAATTCTTTGCACAGAAAATGAAAACAGTTTTCAGGAGCCGTTCTGGGCTGAACTTCCAGCAGGTATGGGGAGAAGTGGGACTAGTTAATGCTTATCCCACTCGTCAACTTCCCAACATTGTTTTGGATGAAATGCAAAATCAAATCCTGCAAGATGTGATCATTTAGGGTACTGTGGCATATTTTGAAACAGTAGGGCTGTTAGCCCCAGCATCTTGGCCAAATTCCAGCCTGGATAATTACATTCTGCCGGCCTATATTCCAGCCTGCAGTTCAAATAGAAAAAAAAAAAAAAAAAGAGTTATCATTTCTCCTCCGAGAAGTCCTGCTGTGTGATGACTGATGCATTTCTACCCCAGAAGTAGTTGCATTTGGGGAAACATTGCCTCCCTGTTCCTACTTGTCATGTCCATTGGATAAAAACTGCTGTGAAGACGTCCAGGCCAGCTCCTTTGTGGGAATAGAGCAGCAGAGCTGACCAGGATGGAGCTGTGGTGCTTTGTGCCAGCCCCTCCATTACCACACAGCCTTCAGTCTATGAAGCCCAGAGTCCTACGTAAGGTCCAGATCTCCTGCTGTCTGGAGACCGGGCTCTTTGTATTTCCGGCAGCCGTGGGCTGGGGGTACTGGGAGGCTGCACGGCAGGAGGAGAGGAGAAGGCAGGCTGGCATCAGATGGGAAGAGGGAGGACTCACTGGCGGGCTTGACCCGTGCCTGTAATTTGTAAAGAGCATTTTTACACCAGATCAATGCTTTCCTCAGCATTTTAATGCACCCCATTGGTGTCCTTAAACTCTAATGATGCAGTCTGTGAGAAGCTGCCATTTATTACCCACAGATGGGGTGATAATTATTGACAAGATTGTAACTAATAATTAAACCCATTTGCTCCTTTAAACAAGTTGGTGTGAATTATTTGCAGGGAGTTCTTTAGCAGGCCCATGGTCACTGGCCGCATAGTGGCGCTGCCCAGGAGCGGGCCCACTGCCAGGGGCAAAGGAAGGCTGCTCGTGAAAGCTGGGCCATCCAAACCCGTTGGTTGGAGTCCTTCCTCTCCAGTTCAGTGTGGGGCATGTGCTTCTGGTGGTGTCAGTAGGAGCTGCGTGAGCACCACCGTGCTCCCACCCAGTCCCCCGGGCTGTGTCTCCTGCCAAGTGTAGGGCTGGGGACCATCTTGGGCTCTGCTCAAGGGACTTGGGTCAAGCATGGAGCTACGGTTGGAAAAGTCTATCCATGAGAACTCTCCTGATGGTTTGTCCTTCTCTTCCTGAGCATCTTGAGCCTGCTTCTTCTGCAAGTGGAATATCAATAGTCACACATTCCCCATTGTTAGGCTTCTTATTCCTCAGGTCGAAATCCCACTCCCATCCCACAGCAAAGATGATGGGAGGGAAGGGGGCAGGATAATGTCTCCATGCTTTTGCTTCTCTGGGGAGCAGAGGGATTGTAAAATGACTGTTTAACCCTCTGTAGTATGGTGTGGTGTGGTGCTCTCATGGTGCTGAGGACCAAAACATGATCTGTACTGCCCAGCATTCATGGTGGGGTGGTGGGTGCGTGCAAAGGAGTGATCCTCTGACGCTGGGAGTGCGCAGGGGGACAAGTGCCGCTCTGCTCACCGTTGTCACCGTTGCCATGGGGCAGTGGGCAGAGGAAGACTTGAGTGGTCCTTCTCTGTGAAGCTGGGGAGGGCAGAGGTGGGGAGCAGGACAGGCGGTGCTGGCTGCCGTGAGGGCCGATGGGGCCAAGGCAGGGCGAGCAGAGAGCAGCTTTCGCAGCACCACGCCGTTTAGGAGGCAGCCTGGGGGAGCTGCCTTCCCCTGGTGTACGTTTTGAGGGAGGGTGTAAATCTAATCTCAGTGCTAGGGTCCATTAGCATTAGAGGGGAGTACTGTATGTGCATTCATTCCCCGCTCTCACCCCTGGATGACAGAGTACCCCCCTCTGTTGTCTGCTTTAGCGCAGGGAAAAGGCTGCCCATTAATTCTCCAGCAGCGGTGGATAATACCATCGTAAGTCTTAGGTGCCTATGAATTTTGTGGGCATTTTACAGTTATAAATACCCCACACTTGTGCATATAATTAGTTGCGTATCCCTCAGTTGTTCCATCTGCCCTATGATCTATCTGTCCTTTGACGGAGGTGGGTCTGGTTCCTCCCCTTGCGCTCCTGGTTCAGTACCAGTGTAGCTTGGCCCAGGGGCAGGAGATCAGGCCCTGGCAAAGAGATTTGTGTTAAGGGAAGGAGAGATGTGAGCGTGGACTCAGGGATTTATTGTACTTGAAGTGGAAACCTGAGCTGAGAAGCTGAATGCAAAGCAACCAAGTTGTCCCAGATCAGTCTCAGTGTATCTGTAGGGTCAGTGCCATCTCACCCCCTGTGGCGTCACGCGTGCACTGCCCAGGGTGGGGTTTGAAGGGGGTTTTGTACTGTTCAGTGCATTGGCAGCAATATTTCCCCTATTACAGTCGCCTCCCCCATGAATACCGGCTTGTGCAGCCTATGAAAAGACAGTAAACATTTATATCCATGAAAGTTTTTCTGCTTATTTGACTTTGTCTTCAGTATCTTGTGCCTTCCCCTTCTTCAGTGAAAAAGAGTATGGGAAGACTAATAGCCTCACATCTACACATTGTAGGATTTTCATCCCCCTTTTCTAAAAAACTCCACTAAAGCCTCACAGTAGCAGAACTTACTGTGCAAAGGTAAGCAATCATCTCGCTGTCTTAAACCTGCTGAAGCCTGGATTCAACAGGCGAGAAAGTCAGGCTTTAGGGCTCCGAGTACTGGGTCAGAAAGACTGTGGCCACATTGTGGCACAAATGCTGATCTGATGTGAAGCTGATCCGCTAATTCAGATCCTTTCAGGGAGTGCTGACAGGTTAACTTGTCCTGGCAGACTCGATGTGCATTTGGTATTATTTGTCTGTGACTCTGACTTTATACCTTAAAATATCTCCTGTCATCCCTCCGTAGCTTGCAGAAAGCTGGAATAAAATTGAAGCTGGCACAGAAGCTGTGCAGTGCGTGCTCTGGCTAACTTGGTAAGATGCGATGCTGCAAGGATGCCTGACCCAGGTCAGGTCTGCGCAGCTGGCTGATCCCAAACTGTGCACATCTGGCAGCAGCGTCTGCAGGAGTGTGGCTCAGGCCAGCCTCAGCCCTGTCAGAGGATGCTCACACTGTTAGCTGTAACCATCCCATTGAACTCAGAGGGACTATTTACATGCTTAAAGTTAATCACAAGCATAAATCTTTGCAGGATCAAGGCTGCAGAGAAAACCAAGAGAAGACGCTGAAGAGGCATACGTCACACGGGCCTGTGGTTGAGAGCTCACTGAGACTTAAACATAACATTTGAGAAAATGGGTCCATTTGTTTCAGAGGCATCCTGAACACTGGCATGTAGTAATTCCATAATGGATCCATTTAACCAGTCCTATAGCTGAAATATCCTTAACAAATATTTCCTTTAATAGCACGTAAAGAGGGAGTGCAGGGAAAGAAATTTTAAAGCACAGATGCATTATTGCTGAGTTCCAGTTTTGAGGGCTTTCAAAGTACCAAGGTAATTTTTCTCCAAATTTGGCTCAATATTTAACAAATCAAGTGAGTTCAGGAAGCAACCTGAGGTCAACGTTTTTAACCTGAGCTGTTTGTTAAATCGTCCCAGCTCCACAATAACAACCAGAACAAGTGCATGTTGCATTGAAAGGCAATTCAAACAGTCCTCAGAAACTTTATAATAAAATCACTAATCTGGAGAGCGAAGCTGGAACAATGGAAACAAGGAAGAAACTTTTCTGTGGGAGATGGGAAAAGCTTGCAGAGCTGGGATCTGGAGTCAGAAGAAAAGTCAGATTTCAACCTTAGCTGTAGTGATTAACTACCTTAACTCTAGTAATTGTTAATGAGCATTTAGCATGAGCCAAAACAAATTGGCATTTGTACAGAAGCAAGATGGTCAGGTTACATCCAATCCAGAGCAGCCCAGAAAAGGTGGATGTAAAACGTGTAGCGTGGAAGCAGCACTCTTCAAAGCATTTCTCAGCCTCGTGGCAAGCTGGCCTCAGTCATGGTGGCTGCTGGAGAGTAAACAGACCATGGGGACTGCAACACTGTGGATCACCAGTGTCGAAGAGAGGTCTTTGGGCACAGTTGGGTGCCTGCTTTCATAGAAAGCGGCTCTTTGCAGCCCTGCTTGTCAGAGCTGCCTGTGCTTCCCGCTCGCCAGGATGTGAGACTGGACGTTGTCCCTCCGGCCGCTCCAACAACTGCTCATCGCCGTTTAGCAGGTAGATGTTAATAAGTTTGTCCACATTGCACAGCCCTTTGCAGATCACCAGCAAGGGCTCTCTAGGCCACCAGTGGCCCACAGCCCTGTTTGAGAAGCAACGTGCTATAATAATGTATCCCTAACCATGCTTTATACCAATAAGTAGGCTATAACCCTGTCAAGGTGTGCTGGTGACTCTATAAACCATGAGACCTGAATGGTCAATGGTCGAGTGGTTTAAAGCTGTCACCAGAATACTGAGATAGCCTTATAAGCCTTGTGCTGCATGGCTGGGGATACATTATTCACTATAATATATGGTAAGAAATACCTGCGCAGGGTCTGAAATGAACTGCTTTAGCCACTAGCCAGCATGGCTAGTGATCAGGGAAATCCGTCAGCATTTTCATGTGCAATGGGAGGCAAAAAGACACAGACACTGGGGGAGGCGAACTCATCTTCTACTGTGTAAAGAGATTGGGGTTTGTGCAGGGGACGGAAGGCGAGCAGAGCTGAGCCCCTGCCTGCGAGCCGGGGCAGGGCCTCTTGCCTGCACACACCGCAGCCGGGCAGGGAGCGCCCGGGGCTGGCGACCTTCCGGGCTGTGCTGCTCCGCATTCCCTCCACAGCCTCCTTTTCTGCTTTGGGGAGGGTGCAGGAAGGACTTGGACTGCCAGCTCAGAGCTGCTCAGGGAAGGCACGTGGGGACCANGCCAGGGATGCTGTGCGAAGGACGTTGGTTTAGTCATTTGCCTGCCTCTGTTCTGGCCTTCCTCCATACAGCGTCACGAGCATCACAGGGGAAAGTCTAAAACTGCCCAAGGTCAATTGCAAATCAGTGGCGGAGTCAGAAACAAGGTCCTAGGGGCACCCTACACTGATGGGGAGAGAGAGAGGTGGGTTGCCCCATCCCTGCCAAGTGTGTCTTGGGTAGCACCAAGAGGCAGAGGGATGGAGGTGTCTGTACACGTGTACATGCAGGCTCATGCCCCATGGTCAGGACCTGGGGCTCTGAGGGGATATTCTGGGGGATTTCACGAGAGAAGCCATCAGTTCTGCATCTTCGTCCCTCCAGCCATAGCCAGGCTTGGTGTGGGTGGCTGCAGGGGTGAGGAAGGAGAAGGCAGGAGTAGATCTGGGTGAAACAGGGTGAAGGGATGCTCTGAATCAAATGGCCAGCACATGGAGAGGGTGATGAGGGCTTTGAGGAGACTCTGGAGGGGTTTATGGCTAAGCCTCTGTCACCAACAACCTTGGAAAATAAAAGATTTCCCCATCCTGACAGCCTATGCTGCTCCAACCACAGGAGACAAAGCCCCTGAGAGCATGCCCATGTGAGTACCCTTCAGTGGCGGGGGGAGAAATGAGGAGGGCTTGGGGGATTTCATTAGGAGATGGGAGGGGAGGGAGGAAAGCCCTCCTACTGAACAATAGACAGAGCTCAAACTGCCTAGAGGGCTTGGCTGGCTTGTTTTATTTGTTGTATATAAATATATACATACATACGTACATATACATTTGCATGTGTATATATATGTATTTTCTCCCCTGCCCTGGGCCTTTATTGGTCTTTATCAGGAAAGGACCCAGGGCATCCTTTCCCACCGCAGTGGCTGGGAGACAATAGTGCCGCTGGGAAGGATGCGGTGAAGGGCCCTGCGCTGCCTGGGATCAGTAGCTGGGAGACAGCGGCTGGGGCGGAGGAATCCGGGGGCGCTGAGCCCAGGGCTGGCTGCCCCCTCGGCTCACTTGTTATGTTAAGAGCCCGTCGGCGGAGCAGGGGCCGTGGGGCGCAGGGAGAACAGAGGGACGGGCTCTGAATGTGGCCGCCCCGGCATCCTTCTGTTCTCCATATGGGTACATTGTCTGGCCCCCTCCCTCTGCGCCGCCTCTCCTCTCCCTACTGTGCTCACTTCAAATGTTGGTTTCCCTTTTTATTAAAACCCTTGGAGCGGCCAGCGGGGTGACGGGCTCCAGGAATTTGTGAAGGACAGAAGAGGAGTAGAAACAAGTTTGTGTTTGTCGAGTGGAAGCTGTGTCCCTCCATCCCCCTCCCCGACCTCCCTCCCGGCTTTCCATCCGGGCTGGACCGTGCCTGGGGACAACCAGATTTGGCAGCTCGGGTGTATGTGGCAGTGGGTGACACAGCACTGGCGAGGACAGTTTCCCAGGGAAGCCCTCCCCATCCCAGTCACCCCACTCCAAAACTAGTCTTCCATCGCACACCTATCCCTATGGGATGAGGTGCTGCTTGCTACTGCACCCCACTGCAGACCAAACCCCTCGTCAAATAAAGGTTTCCCCTGTAACACCCACCTTACTGCAGCGTTTGCCCCATCTCGCTGGTATGGGTAGGTCGATGGGCTCTCAGACCAGGGACGGGCTTGCTGTCTCCCTCTGTCCAGCTCTTGGCAGGCCCCATAGTTTCTAGGTTTTCAATCTGTTTTGGATCCCAATTTCTTCCAAAACCCACACCGAGTAAGATCTCATCCCCTTCAAGCCCATGCTTTTCTGGGCTACCTGGTTCCTTATCTAAACAAGGCTTGTTTTAAAGAGGCACTGTGGTCCACAAAATGCTTCCTTGTGTTATCACCCACCCAAAAGTAGTACAGAACACATTAGAAAGTCTCTTCTCCAGTGATTTTTTTATATTTGATGTCAGCGAAGATAAAACTAATGGTGTCAAGCAATGTAAGGAAGGGGAAGATTAAACAAAATCTATCCCCTGCAAAAACAAAGCAACCAATATAACATTATCCTGCTGCAGTGGCTTTCAACTTGCTTTGATTTGTGGATCCCTGGAAAATGTCTCATGAAGGCTCAGCACCCCCCCAGAAAAATTCCCAAGCCCCAGTCACTGGAGAGGGTTAGTGAAATTGCTTTTCCCACCCCCTCGCAACGTTCTGCCTTACAATATCTCTCTCCTTACAATTCCATGTTCTCCCAGGAATCTGCAGACCACAGGCTGAAAAATACCATCCTACAGGATACCAGCTCAAATGTAACTAATTAAATAGGGAGCTTACTATTGTTGTGGTAATACTCTCAGATCCGTCTTACCTGGAGAATCCATTTTGCCACTTCTGGGAAGCTCATACAGGAGTTTCATTGCTCTGGTCCCATGTTGCAAGCCTGTCTGCTGCAGAAAAAAAATATTAAGTTCCCCTGTTGCAACAGATGGTTGGAAAGTTTTTGGATACATGTTTCACTCCCGCAGGAAAAGACAATTTTTCTTTTAAAGGTACTTTCTCCACCCCCTCCCCTCCCCCCAACAAGCATAAGAAGAAATCGTTGATCAAACTCAAAGCAAACTTTTTATTCTTGTTTCTTATTTTTGCTTCAGCTTTGTATTCTCTGTTTCATTTTGCATCTCTGACTTCAGTTAAACATTTCTGATGGAGAAGGAAGCATCACCTGCATAGGAATAAAGAGGGTTTAGTATTTAAGGTACAAAATACTTTATTTCTGTAGGCCATATGCCAACACTGTCAATGCAACATTCAGGAGACATTGAAAAATTCAAGGTGAGGAGTTTAAACAACTACAAAACTTCTTCAGAATTTCATTTTCTTGAAAAAACTGGAAATATAGCAGCACCTATGCCTGAAACGAGGGCAGACAACATTCAGAAATATTGCGAAAAATGTTGAAACAGAAAAGCTGTGTTTTTTCCAAGTTGTTCTACAGATCTCTAAAGATGCTGCTCCACAAAATAACGAGTGGTTCATTCACCAACCCATCAGCTTGGGAAATATATGCAACATGAATTCATTTGTTTCCAGCTAATTGCACTTTCATTTCCTCCTCCTATCTTTGCGAGGCTGTGCAGGCTGGGGGCTGAGCGGTGCTTCCCAGGCTGTGCCGTGTGCGCCAGCCCCCGCGCCCAAACCCTGTCACAGCCGTACCTGGCCCAGCTAGGAGGCGCAGCCGCTTCCTGCGCTTGTGACGTTCTTCTGGGCAAAAAATATTCAGGACCCACAGGTTTGGAGTGGGCAGGGACTGGCGATCAGTCCTCTTCTGTTTTATTCCCGGCTTCTGTCATTGGCATGCTGTACAGTTGTAGTCAAACAAATGAACTTCTCTACATCTTAGTTACCCTTTCTGTAAAATGAAGGTAATAATATTTATCCAGCTGGGATGCTGCAAGGAGTAATTAATGTGTACAAATCACTTTGAATTCCTCTAACGAAGTGCAAATTGTATTAGCCCCCACAGAAGCTGGTAATAGGTTTGTGTCTTCCTTCAGTGAAGGTCTGACCTCAATCCCCTAGGGTAATCTTGAGGGAAAACTCTTCCTACTATTTGTGTTAGAGCAGCTCATAAGGACTCCTCCAAGGCCAGAATCCCCATGCTGCTCAGGGCTGTGTGTTTGTACAGAAACATAAGCCCCACGCTCTAGAGACCTTGTGTTTAAACTGAGGAAAGGTGGGAGAAAAGAAGCATTAACCCTATTTCAGAGGTAAACAACCAAGGCCCAGGGAAAAAACATCTTGCTGGGAGTAAGTCTACGAACCAAGTAGTAACTCTATGAACCAATCTAAGTCCTTCCAGAAGACTATCACCTCAGACTGACTTCCCGACTCAAGCTGAATTCTCACCTCTCTTGGCTGAACATCAATCTTTCCCAGGTTGGTGAGTGACAGAGCAGCCAGATGGCGATGGATGGAGCTTGCTTCTTCTGGGACACTCGGAGAGAGGAGTGTCAAAGTTCACAGAGGGAGGACATGGAGTGGCTTTGGGTAGGGTAGGTGACCACTGTTCCTATTCTCTCATTCATCTCATGCTCTTTTGGAGACCTGGACACATTCTTTCTTCTGATTTCTTAATGCTTCCAGGCATCTTTCTGCTCTGGGAAGAGAGAGCGCAAGAGAATTCAAGGAGGACTGGTTAAGTTGGTTTTGTAAATCTTTGTGCATAAATATGGAGAAATGCGGATGCATCTCCAACAGCTCTTCTAGCATTTGTCATGTTATTTTTTTGGCTGATGTAACTGTTAATTTCTTGTCACTGCATCTGTACTTAAAATAGAACAGTAAGTTGTTTCACCACCAATATAGTGGAATTTTTCATTTTTGGACTGATGAAATGGTCCAAAACTTGATTCTACTTTTTCCCTGCCATTAGAAATCAGTTTAAGTCGTGCCTTTTCTGAAGGAAAAATAGAGCAGAAAAAAAAGTGTGTCACAAAATTCCCTGCCAGCACCAATGATGGGCTGATGACCCTGTTCACATTGTATTTAGCTAAAAAATACTGCTCTGTGAAAAGCTGCATGTTTCACAGGCACTGTTGATGTTTCACAGAGGAGACCAGAGTCAATGGTTGGCCTCCTGGCCACCTGGTCCTCAGATGCATAGCGACTAAGCCCCTTCTAATGCTGGTACCCAGACTGGTCTCCAGACTGTCTTCGTGAAGTTCCCACCATTTTCGCTTCCCCTGCTCTCCCAAAGGACCTCAAGCACTTGTTGTATGGAGGCCCAACCAGCAAGGGGAGCCCTTAACTCCCGAAGGCACCTCCCGCTTGTTTCAACACCCAGGAGACAAGCTAAGGAGATATGACCCAAGTCATCCCACCACCAACGGATTACGATGAAGGATAAAAATTGGTGTGATCAGAGAACTGGGGAAAGACAACGCCAAAGCCTCTGGTGGCATAAACCATTACCGACTATGTTGATGTACACCAGTAGAAGACCTCAGCCTCTAACACCCGTAAGCCATGAGCTCCTTTAGTGGTCAAGCAATCACGTGTTGGAGAGGAGCTAGCAAGACAGTGGGCACCTTTCCTTGGGAGATCCTTCCTGGGCAGCCAGCAGAAGCCAAGCAGGACTTCTCCTCCTTCCTCCCCTTCCTTCGCCTGCCTGCCAACTGCCTGTGCCGCACACCTCTCAGAGCCGGGGTCCCTCCTCCACCGTCTGACGCTTGGCCGGAGAACTGGGAGCTGTTTATAGGCGGTATCTGAAGATGCCTTTTTGAACATAGCATGTGCAAGGATGGGAGGATGAAGGGAGGGGGTGGGGGAAGAGGAGAGGTACAGACACAGCACTCCTTGGCAGTGATTTATAGACTGGGTCAGGCACAAATTGACTCGTATGCAAGAAATGTAAATGGAATCGAGACTTTTGATGGAGAAGCTCATTTTCAGACTTAAACGCTTTAGATTAAACACACTCACACACAAATGCTGGCGGGGAGGGTGTTTTATATAATTTACATTACAAATCAATTCATTATCCACAGAGGCAGGTTGCACTGATTTTCAAGGATCGGAGATTTGATGAAGAGGATTCATTTCAAGAAATAAACCTTTTAAATTAACCGCAAGATGAGGGAAATTTCTTTATTTAAAAAATGCGCCAGCCCCTTCTTTGTTTCTTTTATTATTATTAATATTATTTTCCATCCAGCTCTGGGTCATTAAGGAGGGTCCAGAAGTCACAGATTGCCTTTCTGAGGGAGGGGAGCTGAGAACTTTGGATGTCACACATTTTGTCTGGCTCCAAACCCTTCACTTATAGCAACACAATTTGTTACCTGTGGTTGGCTCCGCATACCATTGTACGCTGTGCGCCAGAACTGATTTAGCAGGGAATGTCCTCTCCACCTTGAACTCGAGTGGGGGAAAATCCCTTGAGAGGGGAGATGGAAGAATCATGAAAGACAGACTTCCAGCTGCCTCAGAAGGGAAATGCCAGTTGAGCTCTGTGTGCAGTCCCTTCAAGCTTTGGCAGGGTGTGGAGTTCAGGAAACCCCAGTTATAACAAAGGCAGGTGGCTCTGTGAGGGCACATTTAAGATGCAGAGGTAAAGAAAAGGAACAAAACGAAACCCCAGAACCAACATGAGTCCTGATGTCTCAACCTGCCCTAGAGGTGTGCAGATCCCAGTGGAGAATAGCCAGGGCTGGAGGCAAAGCAGGAGGAGTAAAGATGATTGAAGGACGAGCGCCGTGTTACCCTGGTCTTCCTTGGCAAGGCCGCAAAGTACCATCTTTGAGGAAGACTCTTTCTCACTTCCTAAACCATTTGGGTATAGTTTGTTCCCCTCCAGTCATTCCTGGCCACAGCTCCAGTGTAACTCCCAAGAACAGCTCCTGCAACCTGGCTGCAAATGTAGCCTCCCAGTTCCCTGGCATCCCGCCCGGCTGCAGCACGGAGAGGCAAAACAAGAGTGCTGGAGCAAGCACCTTCTGTCTGCTGCAAGAAAACTCTTTTTTTTGGATACTTTCATATCGAAACACAAATGGTTGTGCCTCTTTCCTATTTGAACAAGAGCCAATCCTCCAGAAACACAACTGCTCAACTAACCGTAGGTGACCACCTCAGTTGTGTGGAATGACGCTGGGCCAGAGGTTCTTCACAGGCGATGGCTGGGAATGGACAGCTTTTGGGTCCTGGAGCCACCTGCACCGCTCAGAGTCCCAGCGAGCCTTCCTGATCCAAACCCCAGCGCAGGGCCTTCTTGAAGCCATCCTCCTGGCGGGAGGACCCTGGCCACTGGTGAGACTGCATGGCCGGTGCACTGCCATACTGGGACGGGAAGGGCAGCGCCTGCCCCACCTGTGAGTCCCAGCACAGGGCAGGCAGTGATTACCTGGGCTGGAGAGGAGCTCCAGGGTTAACAACCCTGATATTGCGGGGGGGGAAAAAAAAAAAAGCAGCAGCTATGTGATCTTTAATGACCACAAACTCTAAGACCTTCATTTTATATCTCTTCCGAAAAGCAATCACGCACCTTTTAGCAGGGGAGCTTTTATTCTCATGCGGATGGGGTAGCCAGCGCAGTGTCCTCTCCCAAGCGCATCCGGACCTGGCCAGTCCAAGCGCACAGAAGAACAACGTGAAACATGTTTGACCTTCACAACTTTCCTTTACAGACCAGCAAGCTAAAACCCTGAAGGAATTTTCCTGAGTGAGTTTGTCCAAAGCAACGTTCACCACCTCATTCAATATTTGCTTGCAAAAAAAATGCCAATTATTGAGAGACAGTCCTGGCTGGGCATCAATAGGCAGCCAGGTGTGAGAAGTTGAAGAGAAATACATCTCATTAATGTGGAATTGTTTTTAGGTTAATAATCTTGCGTTAATTTTCCTTTAAAATATTGTCTTTGACCGTTAAATGCTCGCACTGTTATAAAAAGAACGTAATAAATGATCTTGAAGCAAATTCTCCTGCCAAATGTCATAATTTATTTGCATAATTAGCTCTTAATTTTAATTCAATATGCAAATCCACGCTTCCTTTAAATTGCAGCAGCCTGTTTCCCGGCCCTGGCTGCCATGAATTTATTGTGAGGCGGCTGTTTGAAAAGGCAGCTTCACTGCCTTCTGGGGATGGCTGCCTGGGGGAGGGGGTGCCCACCGCCAACTCCAGTCACTTTTTGTTTGGGTTTTGTTTTGGTTCGCTTCTTATTAAGTTGGACCCCAGCCTGCTTCAATCCCTGAGCGTCCCCCTCTTCCCCCCAACAAGTCCTGTTTCCCTTTGTCTTCCTTCTGCATTCTCTCTCTCTTTTCTTTTCCTCTTTGGAGAAGACAATGTTGATCTTCCATGTTCCCTGCCCCTTGCCCCCCCACTCCATGAAAGGCTCTGGCTCAAGTCAACCTGGCAACTGTTCTGCTCTCCTCCCCCCTTTGGCTCCCTTTCCCTAGCCCTTCCTTGCTGTGCAACAGCCCCTCACTCAACGCCTTTTTATGGTGCCTTCCTCCTCCTGGATGAAGGTGAGGAGGCTTGGCTTCCCCATGGGGTTTCACACCCCAGTCCCTCAGTCCCTCCAGTCCCCTGGTCCCATTCCCCCTGTCCCACGGCCAGAGCCCCTGCAGCTCACCAGAATCCCACCCCAGCTCCCTAGCTGTGCCCCTAGGGCACACTGGACTGTGCTCCACCCCAAACCACTGGGCTCCTGACAGGGCTACTGCAGTGGGCAAGAGAGCCCCGGGCAAGTCCCCGCTGCTGGGGAGCAAATGTGGCTGTTCCCCTACGTGGTTATCTGCTGGCTGCAGAGCCAGAGCAGGGGTGCTCCCCTCCTTCCCCATCACCAGCATCCCTCCGTGTCTGTGCTGAGCCCCTGCATCCAACAGGAGAGTGGGAGACCAGACAGCTCGGGCATCAGCCCTCACCCACGCACCGGGCACAGCTCTTGCCTGGTGCCCTGGGATGCGCAGCCAGCTGGCACCAGGCACCGCTCCTCTGTCACAGGAAAATGTCCAAATAAAACAGCTCACGGGTTTCTGCTCCTTCCTCCTGTTCCCTATCTGAAACTGAAACGGATTTCAGAAACCACAAAGTCCCTCCAGGTAGAGAACTGTGGGCAGACGGCTTTGAGATGATGGCAGAGATGTCCAAGGGATGAGTTCTGCTCTCTTCTGTCCTCCTCCCCAGCTGACACAAGCGGTGTATCTGCACTTGGGGTGGTGAGGCGCCTGGGCACTGCTCCTGGCCGCTCACTTGAGCCATGGGAGCCAAATCTCCAGAGGTTTTTAGGCACCTTGCCTCTTTGATGACAGCTGATCAGCGAGGGCTGTGGGTGCTGTGTGCTTCAGTTCCCTCTGGCTTTGCATCCCAAGATTTGTCCCTGGGGCACAGGGAGCAAGGAGGACACCCAGAGACTCCTGTCCCTGCATTTCACAGCACCAGGAGAGGAGCAGAAGAGATGGGTGACAGAGTAATGCGAGCCCAGGGTTTCGCACACAGGTTAGGGAATTAAGCAAAAGGGACAAATTAGCCTAGACAATAGGAGATCTTTTTCACTGGGGGAGGACTTGGGGGAGAGGGAGATAATTAAATGTTGCTTCATCAAAGCGGAGGCAGTTTGCAAGCTGCTCTCCCTTGTAACTCTATCGCGTTCACCTCCCAGGATGGACCACGAGGGCCAGCAGCCGTCCCCTGCGCCGGTATTGGGTGCCCTCCCTCCCCTGGAAGCACGGGGAGGGATGGGGGTGCGTCGCTGAGGGAGGGGCTGGCGAGGCAGAGGGTTTGGGTTGGGGGCTGTAGGAAGGAGAGGGTGTTGGTATCTCATTACAGGCCTTAGATCTCTGGAGGGGAAAAGAAAAGGAAAAAAAACCCAACCCAAACCACAGGCCTTTGTTAGAAGTGCTGTCCGGGAAGGAAGGAAGAAGACAGGAACAGCTCAAATTCAGTCCTTCGATAATTAAAGCTTGCAAAAGAATAAAAGGGGAGGGCAAAAAAAAAAAAAAGGGGGTTTCCCTCCTTCCACCTGCTCCCAAAACAGGGCTGCTGTGGCTTCTCTGGGAACAAAGGGACGTGGTGAGAGAATGGGCTTTTGCTTGATCTCGCAGTGGCTGGGAGGGAGCAGCGGCAGTGGGACAAACGTGTGGCCCTGCAGATGGGAGCCCCTCATCAAAGCCAGGGAAAAATAGGGGGGAAATGTGTCTTTCTATTTTACTGTTCATCAAAGCAGGACTCCGACTTCCCCATCCGAGAAAAATTTGGCAACTGAAGACAAAAAAATTTCTATTCCAAAACTGAGCAGAAAGAGGTCAAACTCCCTGTGTTTTCTGCTATGCAAAATAAAGGAGAGGGGAAATCCAGCCACTGGGCAATCACAGACCCTTCCTGCCATGGTCTGGCTGATCAGAGCCTCTTAAAAAAACACATGTAAAACCAGCCCAATTTGAGATTTGATTTTGTGTCACAGCAGGGGGCTCCCAGGGGCTCTGTGGGGGCAGGCAAAAGGGAGTGGTGCATGACGTGGAAAGGCTTACCATTGCCTTCAGCCAAAGCTACGCCTTTCTCCTGCACCCGCCTGCTGCCTGTCTCGGGATCTCATGTATGTTTCTGGCTTTAGTGACGCTGATGAAGAGCAACCAATGCACACTCATAACAGGACTCTCAGGAAAATGACCCCTTCCTCAGTTCTTTATGTCTCCAAGGATTTTTTCCTTTTTTTCCTCTACCTACTGCCTCTATTACTTCTCAAATGCTGTTTTTCCCCAAGTGGCTTTTCCATCCTTTTCCAGCTGAGGATGGTGTTGCTGAAGCCCGGTCAGGCAACAAGCATGTGGAAGCTGAGGCAGAAAGGTTTTACTTCCAGATTTCCCCGTGGCATTAAGTAATGCCCATCAGTCACTCTCCTGCGCCTCAGTTTCTTCACCTAATAACTGGGGATAATATGCTCTTTGGGCCGGGAAGTCTCATGTAGGAACCTGAGGGAGGCTACCAGCTCCTCGCTGACAGGCACTAACAACCTGCACAGCACTCCTGCCAGTTGTGTGCTTTACCAGCCATCCGGGCAGAAGGGATGCTGCTCTCTGCCATGTTTCACTGCATCTCTGTGGCTGTTTGATTCCCTCTCCGTTGTCAGCTGCAGCTTTGCGATCCCGACTCTTGCACCTCAGACCCCGAGGGACCCGGACCTCCACCCCGTGTTGCAGAGGTAGGACATACAGCCGAGCACACTTGGGGGTGACCACCAGGATCGAAGTGTGGGGCTGCAGGCGGAGGAAGCATTGCTTGGCATTCCTGTCTGACGGAATGGAGCTCTGTTAAGACAAAGATAAATAAAAACCCCTTAAGAGCTCAAGAAACAGGAAATAAAAGAGGTACAAGGAGTCCATTTTAGAACAGCTGATGCCGTGACTACTGGAGGCTGGTTTGGCAAGGCCAGCAGTGCTGCTGCGGGGTGACACCAGCCAACTGTTGCACTGGACTAGAGAGAGATCAGAGCGCACTTTCTACCCCACACAGTCCTGCTGGAGATTACATCTCCAAGGCTTTCTTTTGCCTGCTTGGCCTACCTAATCCAGAGATTTTTTGGGTGGAGGTGGTCTCTCACTTGCCTGGGTCGGGCTGCAATGGGTTCCATCCATGTGTCACCTGGGACCTTGAGGCTCTTTGAGAGTATGGTAAGAGACAGGTTTCCAAAGGCTGATGAAGTTGTGTGCTTACGTTGCACTGCCTGAACAGGCAGCCTTATTCTGCTCTTAAACCATGTGCCCGTTCCTAAGGACCAGGGACACTGGCATCCTTTAAAGCTAAAGGCAAAAAAAAATACCCCAAATCTCTCTCCCTGCCCGGCCTGACCCCCATGGGCCAGCCTGGAGCAGCTCAGTGGTTCCCTGTGCTCGGTGCCCTCTGAGTCTTCACACGAAGAGCGCTCAGGACATGAGGCCAATCAAGCAGTTGGATTGCCTTAACACGCCTTAGTGCTTTATAATACCTGCCATTCTCCATGGTTGAGGCTGTTTCTGATGCTTGCCATATTCGAGGGTTATACTGCTGCGCTTTCCATGGTCCGCGCTGCCCTTCTGCTAAACACTGCCTTCTGTCTTGCTTAGTTAATGGTTAATGTGGTTGCCACGACCAGCCAAGGCTGGCCCTTTGGCTACCTCCCCGGCTGGCCCGGCAGGAGGGGGCTGGCGAGTCTCCCCACAGCCGCCCCAGCTCCCCAGGAGCGTTCCACACAACGCCTGTGGAAGTGTACAAAGTGTCAACCTCAGCGTAGTTTTTAACCTGGAGTGATAGCTTTACTGATTTGCCACTTTACTACTCTTGTTAATGAATTTTTAATCTTCTTAATGACATTAAACACGGAAAGTAATTAAGGAAAACAAGTTTGAAACTGCTGACTTAAACCCTTTATTCAGAACTATTTAATGTAGAATTAATTTGATTTTGCCCATTATTCAAATGAACACATTACCTTCCTGTGCATTGGCCTCTTTTCCTTTTTTTTTTTTTTTTGGTGTGTGTGTATTTTGTTTTATTAAATATGTCATATAATGCTTTGTCCTTTTTGCTTGGAGGTAACCAGAAATTTCCTGTCTCCCAATGACAGAAAGGGTCAGCCTTCGGCATCTCTCATGGGTCTTGTAAAGTCTCCCTGCATCAGGAGTTCAGCGGTGGTTGGGAACGGAGGTAGAACGCCTGAAATACCAGGTTGCTACCACCTGCTCGATTAGGAGAGAAAGGAGCTTTGTTTCTCAGTGAGAGCTGCTGGACTGCATCCTTAGCCCAGGGTGGCACATCTATCGCAGGGAGCGAAGCCGTGCTGATTTACATCGCTCCATCGCTTCTTTACATCGCACTTTGCTGCTGCAAAGCAGGGAGCAGAGGCTGATGTAAACACCTGGGGAAAAGCAGATGCTCAGCTTTGTCTTACAGTGGAAGAGAGGGGTCCTTGAAACTCATATTACCCCTTCATTGTCACCACAAGCTAGACCTTTCTTTCCACCCTTCTTAGACACTATTGGCTCTGACCCACATGTACAAAGACAGCAGGCGTTCATTTGATATTGCCCCCCTAGCCGATCTTTCCTTTCTCCGAACTAGCTTTTATGTGGCTATAAACTCTGGTACTACTTTGATCCTGAGCATCCTGGCCTTGTGGGCCTGTTTCCATTGGGATGAGGCTTCAGTGTTACGAATCACCGGCATTCCTGCTGTGATTTTGCTAATTTACTGCACAATGTCTCCCAAATCCTGCTCCCCCAGATGCTGGGAAACAATCAACAGTCAATAAGTTCTCAGCTGTCAGAGGTCTACAGGTCTGCCCCACCAGCTGCTTCTGTGCTTGAGAAGCTCTGCTTGCACTCTGTGTTATTGCAACCCTTTCTCCTTCATCTGAACATGCTCCCTGATCTGATTTGGAAGCAATGGAACCTCTACAAGTCACCCGGATACATCCTCCAGTCAGCTCAAAATCCAGCTCTGCCCCAGGCAGATGCGGTGTTGATTTGATGGCAGGAGCAGGCTAGATTCCACTGCCAATCGAGGCTGAAAAGGGCAACTGGTCCAGTTGTCTCTGGTATCCAGAGGTCTCTCATCATCTTTGCTATTAAGAATCCCCTACTGGCATTCCGATGCATTGTATAAATAAGCCTTTTTCTCTGCAGCCACCTGCCTGGCAGAGTAGGTAATGTCAGTGGGGCCGCACAGGCTCGTCTGTTTCTGAAACAATGAGAGTTGTCCAAATAGTTTTGTGTACATGAAGGATAGCTGGATGACAGAGTCAATTTGGGGCCATAAATCCAGCAGATGCGGTGAGAGTCTCAGCTACAAAGAAGAGCAGCAAAAGCACACCTCTGAATCCCTCTCTCAGACCTGAATTTGTACAGAGGGGAACGTTGAAGTTCTGTACAAAAAACTTCCCGTGCCTTTCCTTGAGCAGAATAGGAAATTACTGAGCACTGCAGGAGGAAAAAATACTCATTAAAGCTGCATAGAGCTCCCAGGTGCTCCCTTCATCATGGACCCAGTGACTGCAGGAGAGCCGAATCTAAAGCTCAGTTGGAGTGACAGCGTTTTTTGCTGGTGAGTGGTGAGCAGCCAGCCCCATCCTCTGTGAGGTTTGCTTCTTTTTGCAAAGACACTGATTCGGTGGCCACTGGAAGTAACGAGATCCTTTCCCTTGGCTCCAGTACATAAATGGATCATCCCTCAAGCTGGAATATTAAACATGCTGGCAGATTGTCATTAAAACCCTCTTTACTTTACTATGTGTTTTTGCTTCAATAGCCAAAACCGGAGGAAAGAAAAGAGAGCAAACAATTTTCCTGCATGCTGGCTGTAAGACACTCCGTGAGCACTGAGCTGACTCTAGCAGGACCTTTCCCATCAGAAGAAGCAGTGCTGTAGAGCACCACGTGGGACGAGACCAGTGTTTCAGACTGTAACAGCTCCCACCATGGTACCTGACCTCCTCATAGTCAAGACCGCGTTTTAATGTGACAACAGATGTCATAATCCCTTTGGGCTTTTTGCAGGCAGCAAACTGAGGCATTGGATAAATGAAATGACATGGAAAAAAATCAGCTGGAGAGCAGAAGAGAGCTCAGGTCCCTAGAGTAACTGGTGACTGATGTCTCACCTTCAGCCTCTAGTGCTCTTTTACTGACATACCTGGGTGTCAGAGCACAGAGTCAGCATGTCTGAACTGGGTCCTGAAGCATCACGGTGGTCTCCATGCCCTGCTCAGCACGGGCTTGGGCAACTTGCTGAGAAATGAACACCCAATTCTCCCAACCCCTTGCCTTTAGGACTTAAAGCTTTGCATTAATGAGCGAATCATTTTTATGGCTTATCTGGCCATGCCAGATCATGCGCCAGGTCGTTGTGCGATGGGTCCCCTCTCTACACCATCACCGTCATGTCTGCTGTTTGCTGTGCTTCTTCCACGCTTCACCTTTCCTCCGCTCCTAACAGCAGGATGACACAAACCTGAGGATAGACCCACAGCGCATTGCCACTGTAATGCAAATTACTTCCCTACACTCAGCAGAAAAGCAGTAGAAAGAGAGGGCCACAGATACCTTCTCCACCCTCATTCATCCTTGGGCCACCCAGACTGGCTCCCCTTGAGCAAACTGGGCCATTCCCACCACCAAAAGAGGTTCTCAGTATTAGCTGGTGGCAGGAGCTGTTGGGGAAGTCAGCACCAGGGGACAAGCCCAGCCATGGGGAGGGGAAGGCGTTGAGAGCTGAAGGCACTGAAGGAGGGGTGGAAAGGAGGAAGGATGGAGGGCAGAAAAGTGAGGGAAAACAGCAGATTTCAGGGTGGCTGCACACTCTTCCCGGCAGCGGGGGCAGCAGCCTGCTTCCAGGGCTCCGGCCGGCACTCCGTTTCCAATTTGGCTTCTTTGACAGCATAAACCTCCCTCCAGTCTGGGCGCCAATAAAAGAGGCAGCTCTGCAGAGTCTGCACTCCGCTGTGGCAAGCTGCCGACTTTCATTTCTTTTTACTACTGACTTTGTGTGTCTCTCGCCCCTTCCTCCCATTCTGGGGAGTTTATGGACTGAGACGCAGTATCCTCCTTCCCCAGAGCAGGGCCTGGCTCTGGACCCTGAATTCCAGGAAATTTCCAGGGTTGTCTCTGGACAGCAGCTGCAAACGTTGCCGCCTGCAGCACCCAGCCCTGCATGAAATGTCCCAGCAATGCATCCATCCTGTGAAACTGAGACCCCCATTACAGACTGGCATGGGGCTTCTCCATCAGAGCCCCTCTTTCTCCTTCCAGAAGGGCAGCTATGCATCCATGTTGCCTATCTCAGCTCTAAGGAGGCACCGAGATGCCTGGACATCTTATTCAGCCATCTTCAGGTGAGGCCTGACTCCCCTGCCAGGGTGTGCTGCTCCCCACAGCCAAGGACAGCCATGCCCTGCTGCTCTATGCCCCACCACCACCACACTTGTCCACTGACTTCTCTGATGGTGGTGCAGTCTGCTCTTTGCCACCTTGCCTTAATCGAGGTGCCTGCTGCTCGCCTTAGTCACTTGTGGTTATCTCTTTGGGGAGGAGGGGTTGCATACGTGTAAAAGAGATGGCCACGTCACATGCTGCTGACTCCACAAACTGATTAGGCAATTAAAATGTTCCAGAGAGGAGAAGAACAAATGAAAGTGAAGCACAGCCAGGAATGGACCTGCCTGGAAAATGGCACCTTACGCACGACACATCAGAGTTCTTCTCTATGCCAAACAAAAATCCAACCATACCTCAGAATAGAAGTTTTGGCTTAGAAATGTGGGGTTTCCAAATAAAGGTGTCGATTTTCCCAGCACTTTCCACCATTCTTTGTCTTTTCATTGAAGGTCCAGTCCCTCCCCGTCCCTGAACAAGCACTCATTTTCTTAGATGTCCATGGAAGAACTGTTTCCCATGGAAGAACCATTTCCCAAGGCTTAAACCTTGACTCTACACTGGTGTGTTAGCTGTTTCCTACTCCAAAGTCCCTGTTGTGCTTCACCCTGTCCAGCTTGTCACATGGAAGCAAGCTCCAGGAAAAAAAGCTCAGGATACTGAGAACAGTGTGCTTTGGGCTTACCTTGTACTCAACAACTGTCCTACTGACACCCCCCACATCCACCTGTCTTGGTTGCTTTTGCTGTACCAAGTGCAGCTGAGCTGTCACAGGCAGCTCCAGAGCAGAACAGGAGGCAATGAGGTGTTTTGTTTTTTCCTGATAAAAGTTGCAAATTCTGAACTTAGCATTAACTAGCTTTGCAAATCTTGGCCTCCAGCACCCCTGCTGGCTGCTCCCTCCTCCGCTCAGCAGCACGCACCTGGGCATACAATTTCTGATACTCGTGTCCTGTATACCATGATCATCACACATTTTGTTTTGCCCCCGTGCACATTTTGTAAGGCATGCTCCAACATTTACGTGTGCGAATCCTTGAGCCGTTTGGATTACTTCAGTCCAAATTTGTTGTGCTCGTGGCTGCAGTTCAGGACACGCACATAGAGACGCCCCATGGCAGTTCTGTGTATGAACGCACACGGAGTTGCATTTTGTCTACGAGACTGTGTATTCAGGATCCAGTCTGCATGTGTCTAATGGCAGAATCATGGAAAAATTTTGTTTAAAATGCAGATAGTTATTTTGTCCCATCTATACCGGTACTCTATATATATATGTGAAAGTATTTTATGAAACCCATAAGCTGTGCTCTGTAGTACCTTCTTCACATATAGCTGCTTTGTGACTAGAGTGGTTTGTTATTTTATTTTTGCATGGGTACTAGTGAGTACATGAACGGCAGAAGATGAGGAAAGATCACACTGGGAAACCAAATATCTTGGTATTTGTGTTTCTTCTTCACGGGTCTTTTTTTGCCTCAAGGAGCCACTTATGGGGCTGAAATACTGCAAAATCTGGTCTTCTTGTGGTATTCCTACCAGCCAGGGAGTGAAACACCCTGAGCAGAACAGATCTTACATTATTTCAGCTCCACAGAGTGCTCCCTGAGGCATCGGCGAGAAACATAAGCACAGCTACAAAGGCACAGAAAATGCTTGCAACACAGATGCAAGTGCTGAACTCTGAGAGTTCCTCCCTCAGAGGAGCAAGTGGCCAGGTGCTGTGTCCAGCCTGGGATGGCAAAGCTTGGGATGGGTGTCCTACAAGAGGTCTGTTCCAGTTCTGGGTGACAAAGAGCTGAGCCCAATCCAAACTGCAGGAACAGGACTATGAGTGTGTTTGCAAATTCACGGTCCGTGACTGGAAGCACTCACACTCCCAGGGTGCCCAGGACATGGGAGAGAGCCAGGGACAAGCTCACTGTCATTTACACACTGCTCTTCCAGCATCACCTCCAGGAGGGAACCACACTTTGGACTGGAGCCATTGCACACACAACAGAAACTGGCTCACACCATCTTTCTGTGCCACCCACAGGACTAGAGGGTTTCAGGGTGGCTGGTGCTCACCTTAGCTGGAAGGTGCCCATCTCTGCATTCTCGACCTCAATCCAGACCTCAGTGAAACAAATGGAAGTTCTGGACTTGCTGTGATGCTCTCTGCTGTAGGGTGGGTCATGTCTGGGGGATGGAGAAAGACTCATGCACTCTGTAAGTCAAGGTATAAGTTAATTTTTTTGTCTGTTCCAACATCTCCAAAACACTCCCACATAGTACCATAAGCGCCTTTCATAGACCTTAAAGATAGACATCAGCAGAAGACCACCAGCAACAAACCAGTAATAGACACAACTCCCAGTAATGTAAGCATTTTAGTCAACAAACTTATTGTGGTGGAAGATGAGGGGAGCAACCTCTCTCCTCCTTCCATCAGCATCGTCGGGTGCAGCTTGCCAAATGATGTGACTGCGGTTATACACGTGCACTGCAGTTCCCTTCACTGCATGGGTGGCTCTGGACATCAATGTAGACAAAACTCCCTGTGTCCAACCCTATTTTATCAAAGGTGGCTGAGAACCTTGGCTTTTCCACAATAACAAAAAACTTTTTGATGGAGATAATATTTTCCATGTAACATCTTCTGTCTTGGCATAATCTTAGGAAAAATGTTCCATTGCCTACTAGCATTGATGATCTCTAGAAACAGCTATAAAATAGAAATTCCAGCCTACAGGAAATTCTGTTATTTCTACATTTATTTTCATCATGAAGTGAAATGAAAAATGGAGTGGACAGGATGGGGTAGAGCAGAATGTTAATTCAGAAACAAATTCAATGCAGGACCATGAAAATCATGTTAAAGTTTATGTTTCAATAGCATTGAAAACACAAAATGGCTTATAAATATAATGAGAAAGACAAAAATAAATAATCCATTGCATTTTGGGTCAGTTCAGATCTCTGCCAAAAAATTCCAGTCAACATGTAACATTTCCAGAAAATGGTTCAATTTGGAGGATTCTGCATTTTCCAATGGAAAACTGATCCAGCAAAATTCTTTTTTTGATCAGCTCTCTTGATTATAGTATGCTACTAAAGAGGGATGTTTTCCGCTGTAACCATTTTTTTTCTAGCTGCAGGCATGTAATTTACGCTTATATTTCAACTGACTAATACCACATTAAGCATCCTCTCGGAACCGGACTTTCATTATCAGCGATTACATAACAACAACAGAAAGCAGCTATAATCGCCAAAAAACCTGGTGCCTGTGGCAGGGGAGCCAGTGAGTCTCTTCCCTGCGGGAGCCCTGTGCCGTGCAGCGGGACAGCCCGGGGGTCCCAGCCCCTGCACCCCCCGCAATGCCGCAGCACCGTGCACCCCATGGGGACCAGCCTGTGCCCCGGTAGCTTACGCATCGGGCTAAACCTGGAGAAGAAGCTACTTTTTCTTGTGCTTGAATCAGCTAGAGTCAAATGGAAAAGCCGTTAGGCTCTGGGCACTCTAGTCCTTCTCTCTTTCCTCAATTATTTTCTCTTTCCTTTTTCTTGCTTTTTGCTCTTCTTTCTTTCTCCCTCCTGCAAACTCTCTCCTCCTTTCTTCCCCATGATTTTCTCCTTTCTTTCCTTTTAGAGTCCCGTGGTAGGCATTGCCTTGTCTTCACAGCTTCATATTTGCCGTTGCCGGCTGCGTTTGCCTCCTCCCCAGCCCACCAGTCACCCTGCGCCACGGGTGGACTTGCTCTTTCCAAGGCCTGGCTCTGGAAACACCAAGTTTCCCCCTCCAGTGGCTGGGGGCTTCAGCAGTTCAGCAGGGACGTCATCCTAAACCCGCCCTTCGAGTGACACAGCGGGCAGCCCCAGACAGGAGCTCTCCCCTCCCAGCCACCCTCTTCACATAGCATTTCATCAGAAATAAAAAAGACAAGTTAATCTGTTTGGGCTGAAAATGAAGGAAACAATGCGGGTAAAAAAACGGTGAGAGAAATGATATTTCTCTCCTCCGGCGAAGGGGCATGTTGGGGGTGGGAAGGAGTGTGGGGGGTGGGTAGAGGGAAGGAAGGTTGCTTTATTTTATTGATTTAAAAAAAACCACACACATATCCCACAGGCGCCAAAAAGCACAGGGCAATGATTAATGTCCCCTCAGAAAAAGAAATTATATAGAATAAATTAAACTACTGTGGCAGCAAATTGAAAAATAAGGATGTAAATGAGGTTTGAATACTTAATATCTGAGAAGGGGAAGCGAGTCCTGGGCACGGAGAGAATGGTGAGAAATTGCCAGCGACCCAAGGGGAGATGTTCCCTTCTCCTGGTCCAGGAGCCCCTCTGCTCTGGGCAGGAGGCCAGCAGCAAGGAGCCAGCATCAGGAGCAGAGCAGGGTTGGCTCACACCCGGAGACGGAGCCAGCCACGCTCAAGCCTGTGGTCACTCCCCCAGCTGAGCCTTGCACGTGAATTTTCACACCATGCAAAGACCAAAATGGGGCCCAGCAACTTCAGGTGGTCGCACAGGCAACATTTCACGGTGCAGACTGAGGGGAAGCCGGGGAGCTGCAGGGGTTTGCCTGTATTTGCTGCGGGGCGTGCAGCCTTTTCCCTGAGGAAGTGTGGACTGACAGCTCCTCGGCATCAGTGTCACTTCCACGTCATGACAGCGGGGCTGTACACCCCACTGCGGACTGTGGGCAGGGATTTCTGCTGCCCAAACGTATGCGTTTGGTCTGCGCTGGATTCGTGCATTAGCCGCAGCCTGGTTAAAAGTTCGGGCAGGCAGACCTCCAGCTAGCCCAGCCCCGTCAGGCAAGGTCAGCATGTGCCAGCAGTAAAGGAAGGGAAACCACACAACACAGTGGTGAAGGGAAAGCCGTGGTGAAGACAGACTGTCTCCACATTGGACTTGTTTGTATGAAAATTTCCTGGCCACGGTCCTTAGTGCCAGGACTTCCCCATCTCCGCTCGGCCAGGCTGCAAGGGTGACAGTGCTCAGATTTGGATGCGGGCTGCCATTTGCCACGCAGAACTGCAACAGCTCTATTAAACCTGCTCGCTGTCAGCTCGCGTTACACACGCCGTGTAGCGTGGTCCCCCTGGATGACGGATTAGTAGGTCCACAGAAATCAAACTTTGGCTCCTACCTCTGACACCGATTTCTTGCATCGCCACTGTCAAGTCGCTTCTTCTTGCCCCATCCCTAGCAGTGGGACAAGATGGTGCAGCAAGATCTGTCAGTGGAAATCATGGAGAAGACTTACCTTCACTTATCAGGGCTGGGGAGCTGGTGGTAAGCGCTGAGAGTGAGGAAGGATCCTAAGGGAAACCTGTCCTTCTGCTGCATACTGCCACATGCAGCCAGCCCTCGGGCTTGTTTTCCATACTATAGGTGCAGGTGAAAGACCCTGACCGGGGATTAAACATTTTGTTAACATCAAAACAAAACACAAAGCACAAAAAGCTTTCCTTGCCGCTTGTTTCCAAGAGCTCGCTGGGCAGCAAGGGGCCAAGGAAAACGCTGCTGATACCAGAGACAGCAAAGATACGCAGTGGGGGTCTGGGGATGCCCCCACTAGGGTCCTGCTTCAGCCCACAGGGTGTATTTCTGACCTCCTGTCACCGATGGCAGAAGCGATGGGGCTGGAGAGAGAAAACCCAGTTACTCACAAAAATGGGAGGAAAGAAAACTGCCGCTCCAGTTCCTGCTGAACTGGGTGCCAGAGGGTGGCTCAGCCCAGGAGGTGCCTGAGTTTGGGCTGAGGGGCTGGTACCGGAGCAGAGCACCTTCACCTGCCCTTTCGGCTTAACCTCAGGCACAGCCATTAACCTGACCCGATGGGAAATTAACATTCCCCAAATTGCCAGAGAGCTGCTCGCTCTGGCTTATTTTCTTTCCATCTGGCTGTGGTGGAGGAGAGCCCATCCTCAGCTTGCTGCTCAGCTGGCTCTTTCTTTTTTATCTCTTGTCTCTCCATCTCCCGTTCAGCCCCCTCTATCTCTGCGTCCCTCTGCCAGTGCGGGTAAGTGTGTGTGTGCGCGCGCGCGCGTGTGTGTGTGTGTCCCTCTCTCTTCCCTTCTGTCTTTTTTGTTCATATATATTTAGTATTTATTTACAAGCTTGATTTTTTTCCCTCTGAGTGAAGCCAGGCATGCACAGAAATCCTTAAGATGCTATAAAGCCGCTGAGGTATAAAATGGAAAGTGCTTAGCCTGCCTGTACAGAAATATCTCACTGCGCCGCACTGGAAGCCACCGAAGCTGGGCACTGTAAATCTCATAGAGTTTAGCTTGTTTGTTTACACCATGACGACGATCTAAAGAGAAAAAGAGAGAGAGCAAGAGGGAGAAGCTCTCGGTTCCCCTGTCAGGCCACAGCACAAATCCCCTCCCTGAGCCATTTATTGGACCTCACGAGCAGGATGCCTTCTAGCCCCATGGAGGACGCCGGGCCAGCAGTGCCTTCCCAGCCCATCCTCGGACAGCTCAATGGTGGGGTGGGACAGAAGTGGTCTCTTTGATGCTACCCTTTCCAGGAGACAGGGCAAGGCGGCTTGTACATTTCCTAAGGCCACCCCAAGAGAGATGTTATGAGGATCTCCCACTGCTAGGACTTTCTTGCTTCTTACTTAGTGAAACCAAGCCTCTTTTTTACCGTTCAGCCTTGGCCTAAGTGGCTTTCTGAGACCACCGTGGATAGCCACCAAAGGTCTTCCTAGAGACTCAGAAACGGTCCTTGCTAGAAGCAAGGGGCCAAATAAAACCTGAACTTGGGGGAAACAGATTCAAATTTGAACTCCTTTGTTATCTTGCATGAACCAGGGTCCCTCTGAAACCCATCATGCCCATGTCCTTGAAGAACAGCTCTACCACCCCGCTTCCTATCCAGCCCACCTCTACAACAGGGCCCAAGTGAAGATCCCACTTGCTAACCTCTGGTGGGGCTCTGGTCTTGCTCCCACTGTCTCCAGGTAGGTCCAGCTGTGGCTCCAGGAGACAATGGCATCTCAACACATACCAGAATGGGCCTCGCATTTGGAGCTGCCCCACAAAGTGACCTACTTGCTCCTCTCCCAGGTGGCTGCCCTGGCAGGCAAACTGCTGGAGCCAAGTTGGATTTGTGTGCTGCCCCTGCGGACAGGAGTTATACAGAGCCCTGGAGAGCAAATGGTAAGAAAATCCCTGCTTCGCAGCTCCCCAGTGAGATCATGGAGGACCAGTGGCCAAATTTCTTCATGTGCCAAACACAGCGGTCTCCATCTGAGCAAAAGATGGAGCCACGGTAGCATAGGTGAGATGAGATTTGAGAAGGAAAGGCAAGGCAAAACAGTCTAAATTCGAAATTATAATGGCTATATATAGTACAGTAGCAGAAAGACACTGTGGAAAATGTGACAGCCTGCAGTGACAGCACTGTAAAAACATCTCGTTTAAAAAAACCCCACAGCCTAATATACTTGTTCTTACATCACAGGTGGGGAATTTACCCTGCAATGCTGATGTGACCTGACCTAAACCACACAGGGAGTTTGCTGTGGGACTGGGAGTTGAACTCAGGTGTCCTGTGTCCTACACATCAGACCCTTTCCAATATGAAGGTATAAAAGCCTTGGGCACAGAAAAAAAAAATATTATTAGAGGTTGTCGCAAGTATTCATGGGCAGAGAGACAAGAAAGGAAGGAATCTCACCCTCTCCATGGGTGGCTGCATGCAGCTGAGGGTGCCAGGACCTCCAGGCTGCCTCCCAGCTTTCTGCCAGCTCCAGTGCCACAAGGCATATGAAAGGAAATTCTTGCTTTGCTGTCAGTCTGCATGGATACACACTGTCCAGATACAGCAGTGGAAGAGAAGGTTGGAGTTTAATATCTACTTGGCATGCTGGTGGGCTTGCACCTCTTTCCATGAGCATCCATCAGAAAGACAGTTCCATCCATCCTCTCCCCAAAAACCCCCTTCTCTCCCCAAAATTCCTAAAAGGTGCTACACTTTCCAGGCAAGGGAAGGAGAAATTGGAGGAAAGTTTGGAAGTCATCGCCTAGGGTGCCAGCCTGCCACTGCGGCATGCAAAGAGTGTGCAAGAGTGCTCTCTGCAGGAAGACAACTGGTTCATGGTCTTATGTTAGGCCAGAGCTGCAAGATCCTTTTCCCACTGCAGTCAGAGAGAACATGTGTCCCTGCCTGCAAAGCAGGTTTGCAGTGAGGCTTGTTAGCAGGAAAGAAGGTAATGCTTTTATACGACCTACAGAAAGGCAATGACTTGTCTGTGCATCCCGATACTTCCCCCCACCTATGGATGCATGTATGTTGGGAAGGTTGGGGAGGACTTTCCACCACTGCTAGAGGAGAAACTGGGTCCTGCCACAAAGATAAAGACCTCATGCACAGTAAGGTTGGATTAGCTTTGAAATCTCTCCTCCCTGATCTTTTGCTGAAATCCTTCTTTTTTGTTTGTTTTTGTCTTCCTCCTGAAATGGTTTCCTGGCCTCTTCTTTAGGGGGGGCACACCAGGGCCCAGAGAAGGGGTCTCCACAGCACTCAGAACAGGCCCCCAGACAGCTGCAGTGAAAGGGATGCTGCAATCCTAAATGCCCTGTGCGCTCTACATATTGTGGAAAAAGCTGTTGCATTCATCAATGTCAGACGCAGAGTTTGAATAAATTTGAATGCACTCAAGCGTGTTCCCTGCAGTTTTCTATAATATCACTTTCCAGTTTGAATATTTCACTTACTTTTTTTCAAATTTCTTTTTATCCACCAGTTTTTCCTCCTTTTCATCCTCTCCTCCCTTCCTCTCCTCCCTCCACCTTACCCCCCTCACCAGGATTTTACACTTGCAATCCAAGCAACTGGACAAGGAAGCCATGCTGTAAGCTTCCTCTCAGCAGTGCCCTGGAAAAGGCAGTCACTTCATAGAATCATAGAATACCAGGTTAGAAGGGACCTCAAGGATCATCTGGTCCAACCTTTCTTGGCAAAAGCATGGCCTACACAAGATGGCCCAGCACCCTGTCCAGCACTTCTCACACTGTACTTAACGCCTTCCCAGCTGTTGGCCAGTTTCAACGTCTTCCCACCACAGAACAACACCCCATGGGATACTGTGGCTAGCAGAAACAGTGTTTGCAAGGTATCAGTGCAGGATTGACTTGTGTCAGCTGGGCTGTCACGGGTGGCTCTTGGTTGCCTCGGCCCACTGGCTGAGCTGTATAGTTCTGGCTGTGGAAAGGGGATAACATGGTCGAACAGTGTCATGAGCCATCAACAGGGTCCCAGCCACCCGTGTGCTCTGAAGGCCAGAGCTGGTCACTGAGAAGCAGCAGGTCTGCAACTGATCTGCTGGCGTTGCTGGTGTCCCAGGGTTACTGCAGGGCAAAGTGAACTGAACTCATGCTTTCCTTCCCCCGCTTTGCCACCAGCCTGGAGTAAACCTCTCAGCCCCTTTTGTCTCCCACACTTCAGTTTGTCCTCTCTGTATTGGAAACTATACTTACGAGTGTGTTCGTAGACCACCAAGTGATGCAAGCTGAGCAGGCCTGCTGAAGGGTTAATTATACTCTTGACCAGCCAAAGAGAAGGGGCTGCTATTTGTAACTCTGCTTTTGGGCTGAGTTTCCATGCCTGCTGTACAAGTAGGAGGGGACGAGGAAAAGAAAGAGTTTGTAATGACTTGACCAGACTGGTACCTCCAAGATGGCCATCCCTTGCCCAGGGCTGTGTGTCCTGGGGGCAGAGGGGTGCATGTGTGCTGGGGACCGTGCGGGGAGAAAGGGCTGATGGCACCAAGAAACGAATGAATTCTGCTGCTTGTATTGAGAATTCACTGCTCTCCCTTGTAGTGAAAACTCTATGATCTTGTGACTAACCACTTTCCCCTTTCACTGTTTTTGATTTATATCCCATTACTTCGCCTGTTTGTGCCTTGCAGACATGAATTTTTTCCCTGACATCTCCTATGCAGCAGCCACGTCAAAACCTTTGATAAAATAATAGTGGTAAGACATTTGCATGGCTGTTTTTATGTTTCCAGGGATACAGACATCAATTAAAACTCTTCATACAATCTGATCTGTCGTTATTAAAGGCATTAATACTGGCACGCCCCTCAGATTAGGGGCTGCTCACCGGGCGATGGAGGAAAGCAGGGAACATTGTCCGCATGCATCCCCTTTCTGCTCAGCTCCCACAGGGACCTTGCTCGGAGGACAACTGGCACAGGCTACCAAGGGCACCAGCGGCTGTACTGAACTGGTTTGGGGTGGTACAGGGCAAAGGCATCCCATGCACCAGCAAAGCACGGCACTGCCCTTCCAACACCTCTCATACCACCACACGACTTTGAATAACAAATACTGGCTCTGCCACTGACCCTCTCCCAGATCAAAGGTACCCGAGTTCCTTGAAAACATGCCCCAAGGGATGGCCAGAGAGGGCAGCTGAGATTGCAGCCACAGGGTGTTTGGTGCTGAGTGTTCACTTGAGGAAAGGCAACCTTCAATCACGTACGTAAAATGGAGAGGGAGAGTTGAGGCACAGAGAGAATATGTGATTTTCCACAGCCACTCATGTAGCATTTCCTCAGCAAAGATGTCCACACATTATCAAATACATGAAGCATCTCTTAACCAGGAGGAAACTGAGGCTGCATAAGTTATATTGTTAAATATGCCAGAGCAGGTACCTAATTGAAGGAAAAAATGGGTGCTGCAGTGGACAGTATGTGAAAAATGTCAGTGCCATCAGCTAGGGTTTTACTTGGTGAGGCAAACCAGGCCTCAACTATAGCTTGCTGCAGTCCTGTCCAGACCCATGTGTGCCCACATTTTCTCATTCAACACAGCCCAAAGCAATTCCTGCTGGAGCTCAAAACAGTTGGTGTCCCCATCTAACCTTCTCCCAATGCCTCTTGTTGGGGGAAATCTGAATGTGCAGTGAATGTTTCTGGAGGCAGGGCCTTTCCCTTTTCCCTGCAGCATCTTCACCACTCAGAGCCCGTGTTCCCTCCTGTTGGCACTGTATGATATGGCCAAAGGCTCCCTTTGGTGATGATGCCTTCCTCAGTGCTGTTAGAGGACTCTATAACTGGAGTGGAATTACTGTTTGCGCTAGGAAATCTTCCCTCCATGCGGTTTTCCAAATCTTCATTCAGTATAGCAATGAGATGTAGGAAATCCCGCTTAATGCATGGCAGCTTAACAGGCCAGTGCTGTCTTTGCTGTATTTATATTATTTTAATTTTTTTCTCTCTCTCTCTTTTTTTCATCTCTTCCTTTCTCTCCTTGCCCAGTAGGAAGAAAAAAACTGGTGCTTCTGCTTGGCATCTCCCTTGAGAAAAGACAGTCAAAATGCCCCAACAGCCACAAAATAGCTCCTGGTCTCTTCCCCTAGTCACACCAGTCGCCTTCCTTCTGCCTTCCTGAGGGCCAGACAGAAGTGGTCAAGAGATGACGGAGGAAAGGTGGGGACAACATCTTGGGCGACAACCTTCACCAGCAGTGACAATCCCTCCACACAGGTGCAAATGTCCAGTGACAGCACAGACCCTGGGAGGTGATGGCTTCTCTTCCATCCTGCCTGGGCATGGGAGGGTCCCAGCCCAGCAGACACTTCTTTGATGGCTCACCAAGCAGGATAAAGATGGGGAAAACTTCCTGGAGTATTGTGTCCCTGAGTTTTGCCCTGGGATGGGAAAGATGTCGGTGGGAGGAAAAACTCCCCTTTCTCATCTGAAGGAAACTTTGGTGACTGCCTGCTTGCCAGGCACCTCCACACGGCCCAGCACGGCCACCCCCTGCCCCACCAGTTTACGCTATGGGGCTGCAGCTGAAATGGGCAGTGCCAAGGAAAATCACCTCCCAACACGAGAGCTGGGGGCTGACGGGGGGAGCAAGGTGTGTGCGCGTCCTCCATTTTGGTGTCTCTTTTTAAGCACTGGCTTTCCATTGTGCCAGGGGAGCTGGGGGGAAGCATGTGTCTCTCAGGCACACAGCAACCCTGACTGGGTAACAGTGCAGAACGTAAAGTGTTGTCTATTAGGTAGGAGACTGGTTAATACAAAGAGTTGTTGGTAATAACAATGTCCTTTCAGCGGTGACAGAGACAAAGTACCTGCATGTGGCGTGTACCACTGCGTGCAGCGAGTGATGGTCGCAGGGAAGCTTTGGAGATCATTTGAATTTCACATCCAGGGAGAGTCGGCCTATCATTAAAAAACCCTAATTTCAGTGTCAGGTGGAGTTCCAGGTAATCGATCATGGTGTCAGTTGGCACAGGCTCTCCCTGCCTCTTTGCCTTGCCTCCAAGTCAGCCTTGGTTTTTTCCAATTAAACTTGTTGCTGGGATCCAGAGGGAAGCGCGGGAGTGCAGGAGAGGCAGACCACATGGCCCCACTCATTACCGGCAAGGTGGGGGCTGATGGGGCAAGGAAGGTGGGGGTGAAGGCTGGTGTGGGATGAGTATGGTTAGGGGGTAAGGAAAGGAGATGCTGAGAAAATGATCTTTGCTGCAGCAAGGGACAGAAGGGACTTGCAGGGGAGGGATCTCAAACCATCATTGCAACTTGGAGAAGGCATTGCATGAGACCTTCCATGCATTACTGATGCTGCCAAGCCCCACCAGCCAGTTTTGCTGCCTCCCACATCCTCTGTGCCCCTATCAGTCTTTCAAACCCCCTGTGCCCTCAGCCTCTTCATCTCACACTTTTCCTCCCCCGTTCCCGCACAGGCATCTCCAACATCCCCAACCCCTCTCGGCCCCCACCAGCCAGCTCTCCAGGGTCCACCTCTTGCTCTCCAGAGTCAGATTCCCTTTAATGGGTAGCATAAGGATCCAGGCTCCTCTCTACAGCCTCAGTTACCAGGGCAACATTTTTGGCAAGATAATTTTTTGGTTACAAAACAACCTTCCTCTTTTCCCAAAGGTCAAATCTGCATAAAGAACCACCATCAATAAACATACTGTTTTCCAACATATTTCACCCCAGTTTCAAAATGTACATCTGTAACCAAAGCTGACTGAAGAGGCTTCATTCAGGGGGAGAAGAATACTTCCAAAATAATGCCAACAAAAATGTGCTTTAGAGAATGGAAGGAATCTGTTAGAAAAAGACCTTCTAATTCCAACACATGTTCTGCAGGAAATCCCATTGCAATCCTACTATATAGACATTATATTGAAATTGAAACACTTATACAACATTTGCTCAATGCTCTGACTAGTTCTCCTTGCTGCTGTGACTATTTTGTAGCTAGGGTTTAGGAGCAGTAATAGAACCCCCATTTACTGCTGCTTTTACCTACAGATCAGAAACATCAGCCCAAGGCAAGAACAGGACTCCATGTCCCAGGTACCAAGTGAAAGACAGCCATTGACCCCAAAAAACCTAAAAAACCCCACAGTCAGACCTATTACACTATCTGAGAGGCAGAGCATGGACTCACACAGAGAATGAGACACTTTGTTTTATGCAGGACTGAGGTGCATAACCCCAACAGGATGGTTCAGAAGAAAGGGGCTGCAGTAGGGGTAAGAGATGAGGAACATGGAATTTTGTGGCAGAGTTGCCCTGGTGGACTTCCTGTGCTCAGGGCTTTCATGCTCAAGTGATTTCTAAAGTCACAGCAAAACAGAGGGAGGTGGCTTTGAAGGTCAGCATGGGGTGAGCCAGGTCTCTTAGCCAGAGATCACCAGGGGCTGGCCGAACGGGTCATTCAGGGTTGAGCAGCGGGGTTGCAGTGGGGATGGTCAGCAGATACAAACTGGAGGGAAAACATAGAATTGACCTTGCTGCGGGTGCAGGTATAGCTGGAGAGCAAGCCTTGAGGAGGTCGTAGGTGGAACAGTCCAGGCAAGCAGCTAGATTGGCTGTTTCTCTGGTGCGAGATCGCTGCCCATCTCTGCCAAGCCCCCTCTGACTTCTCCGGGCGTCCACATGACAGGGAAAGGTCTAACTGGTCTAACTGCAGCATTGCAGAAATGCTATCTTTGTTTCAAAGAGAGAAACTGGGCAGTGGGAAAGACATTGCTGTAACACTTAACCATAAAGCTGGGCAGGGAGCCCAAACACAGAAAGTTGAGGCTAGCACCATTCACTGTTAGATCAAAGGTCGTTGTGGATCGGGAACATCCAGCCAAGACTGGAAATCTCTCATGCATAGTAAATTGGCCATTTATGCCAGTGCTGCAGAGGGACAGTGCACCCGGAGGCAGTGGTGATTTTGGAGAGCTTGCTAAGATGTTTCTGTGCGCTGTACAAGAAGATGGTGAAGAGCACTGCTTTCCCTCTTCCCGACATGGATATGTGTTGGGCACAGGGCCAGGTGTGAGCAGCAAGAGACCTTCAATTTGCTCTTCAAGGCTGGATACTTGGACAGGGCTTTCTTCCCAGCTACCTGGTCCTCCTAGGACTTGGGACCACTCTTGATCTTGAGGGCTATCGGTTAGGAACAGGTCTCCTGCAGCTGATAGTTTTGCCTAGTGACAGTTGCTGTAGTGCCCATGTCAAGACACTTCTCATTTCTCAGCCCGGTTAGCCAGACACTATTTATATCCCAGGTGATCGCAGAAGGTCTTCAGTGCTGAGTCTGGGCTCACTGCACTGGATCCATAGGCCTGGCCTGATCTGCCACAATGCCCTGCAAGCACAAAGGCTACTATTCATTTTTGCAGGACTCCAAGACAAAGAGGTGTGAGGAGGAGCATGGCTCAGTTCCTATCTGCAAGGTATATTAGTCACTTCTTGCCACTTCTGAGATTACTGATCTGCAGTTGGAGAATTTCCTGCCCTGAACTAGGCCAGGTGAGTGTGACAGTCCTAGGTCTGCTCCTCTCTGAGATTTGATCCCAGTTTGCCAGAACACTTGGCGGCTGCTGCAGCTCCGCAGGGGGCTGGAGGCACTTGGATCCCACATGATGCCCAGAGGAGAGAAGAAACCAATTGCCTTTGCTTCAAGGACACTAAGCAAAGCATAAAGAAACTATGTGCAAATTGAATGGGAGGCATTAGGATATATCTTTGGACAGAGCACAGGTTTCATCAGCAGTTGTATGGACTAAGATTGATGTATCTGACTTGTCCCTCTCCTGTCTCCCTCTGCCCATCAGGTGGCTCTTCTGGCTGTCAGCTGAAGGGAAGGTACCATCCTTGATCCCTCGCAGAAGAGCTGGCGATGGCCATGGCTTGTTCAGGTAACCTCTGCGATGCATGTCCCTGAAGGATAAACCTCAGTGCCCAGGCTGAGGTGTCTTGCCTTGTGCCCTCAGAGGAGGGCAAGCTTGGAGCCGTGGTGGTGCTGTGCTCCCCTGCTGGGATACATACCGAGGTGTGAACCCACGCTCACCTCCCCACTGCTGCACGGACACCTGAGCACACAGACCGATGCAACACAGGCACAAGGACTGGGGACTGAAAGGGGGGCACTTGTGGTCTGAGGTCAGTTTGCAGCTCAGATGGTAATTCTCTGTGTGACTTGGGGTGGAGCACCTCATCTCTGGGCTTTGGCTCCCTCTCCTCTTCACCAGGGGTATGGCCCACCAATTTAATTTACCTGCATTTCCGACACCTCTTTGGCGCTGGGAATGGCTCTCCCTGTGGCCTTACACAACATCCCAGTTCATCCCATTCGCACCAGTAGGAGCTGCTGCAGTGGAAATAGCAATGTGGAATGTGTGATAATGCATAATGGGAGAAGGTGAGGCCAGAGCTGACTGTCTCACCTCCTAAACTTACAGTAACAGTGACAAATTTCTCATCGTTTGTTCCTTCCTTGCCTGGCACTTTTGCTTCTCTTTAAATGGAGTTTATCATGGTGCAATGGGCTTTTTTCCAAGTTAATGTCTGTCAGCTCCAATTTGTTCAAACGACCTTCGTAGGCTCAGGGGAATTTTAAAAATAAATAAAGAAAGGCCTTCTGGAGTGCTTAGGTAGGGCTTCACCCGACAGCCAATGATAGAGACACCTCAGAGCCTGCAAGCGCTGCGTCCTCCCAGGACCAAGCCAGGGGAAATGGGCTGATTAGGGAAAAGACTCTGGGGCTCCAGGGATGTCTGCTTGATGGAAGAGAGGACAGGGCTGAGCCACAAACACGGGGTTGCTGCTGGCATGGAAGGGGAAGGGAAGCGTGCATCACTCCATTCCCTGAACCTTTCTCTGGGTTCCATCTCCCCAGGCGGTGCACTGGAGTGTGGGTTCATGTGGTAGTCCCCAAAGAGCCCACAAAGGGTACAGTCCAGACGCTCTTGTCTTTGCTTCTCTCTCAGAAGACACTTCTCAGATAATCTCTTCTGAAAAGCTCTCTTCCTGTTGATTGAACCCAGAAATCAGGTCCCCTTGGCTTGGCTGGTCAGACTGAGGCTGGTCCTGGGAAACGCTCTACCTCTGTGGGTGGCTGGACACAGTCCTCCATCTCAGCTTTGATTTCTGGAAAGGCTCATTTTGCCAGAATTTACCGCAGCCAGAGTTGGCAAGCTAGGCGGGAATGTGCATGGACTTGACTGTCCAGGAAAAGTCAGGGGGGAAAATAACTATGGAAAAAATAAGGCAGGAGAAAATTAGGGTGGAGGCTGGGACTGAGAAAAAAAGTCAACGCTTCACTTGAACTAAGCTAAAGACATGAGAGAACAACAGGGAACAAAAGAGTGAGAAGGTCAAAGAAATATGGCCTAAAGCCAACCTCTTGGCTCCAGCTAGTGTGGACAGGCTTCGCAGGGTTATCCAACCTTCCTGAGCCAGCAAAAAGCACACCAAAAACTGTTTGGCCAAGAGCCACAGGAGACCTGGAAGGATGGGAGCTCTGGGATCATTTCACAGGCATGCCCCATCTGGAGCTGGGCTGAAACTGCAGCACCGGCCCAAGAAGATCCAGTTAAATCGGTTCCTGCTGGCTTTTTCATTCCCATTGCTGGTGGTGCGGCATTACCCAGTAGTCCTGTGCATGAACAAGCTCACAGCCAGCTGCATGGTATAGACATGACTCGAAAGGCCTGCTCAAAGTGCTTGAAAGAACACAATGGCTATCCCTGGAGGAATCTGGAGGTTTAGTTTCTCTTCCTGGCTCTGACACTGTCATGGTATGGAAACTCAGGCAAGTCAACGTGCCTTTGTTTATTTTCTCCCAGTGCATTTGTACAGTGCTCACCACAACAGGAGCCTTTGCTCTGAGTGATGCTGGGAGGCAAACGGTGACAGTAATCACAGTGATAACAGTAGTGATAATATGGGCTGAGCTGTTTGGGATTCTTCTTTGAAACACTTCTACACTCAGTGCCCGTAAAGAAAGAGAAAGTGGTCATTCAGAGTATCCCAATGAAAGAACAAGTAGGATCAACTCAGATTTAAGTTAGTGAGACCTGGTTATTGGATCTTGCTCTTATCCTGAGCCCTTTCCCAGCCGGTGCTGGCAGTGCTTACAGCAGCCCTTCCCACCCAATCTTCATTTGTTTCAGTTCCTGGCCTTTCCCGTGTCTGTGTGGGCTGTAAAGCAGGCTACAGAAACCACAGGGCCATCAAGAACTATTGAACACCCGTTAGCTGACATTTGGGCACGAACAAGGCCTATGATGCATTAAGATCATGTCCCTTTGGCACAGTAAACAATACGCCACGAGGACAGAGTTCAATGACAATCAAGGCTCAGAATTAGCACTCTGCCTTCTGGTATTGCGGCAAAGACCCCCATCCTTGCAAGCTGTCCCCCGTCCAGCCTTCCCAACAGAGCTTCCCTGAGTCAACAAAGCTTCGCACGGCCCAGATATGGAGGATCCAGCCCAGATTTGGACCCCTGTGTTCACAAGGAATTAGGTGATTCTTTTAAGTAGGGCCATTGGAATACACGACATTATTATTTTCTTCTTGATTCCCCTTAAGCTTGAGCTAGCCAAGGCGCACACCTCACCTGGTACCTCACACATGCACGCAAACATGTACATCTCTAAGAGGGAGGCAAATAGCGGTATCGTATTTGTAGAGCCTGGAACAGAGCAGTGGAAATTGGCATCACCACCCTGTGTTCAGATCTCCCTGGTCCCAGATATGAGCCATAAACCAGGCCAAAATGAAGGACTCATTGCAGCAGTCCAAGTAGACACCACCATGGCAGAGGCTAAGCCAAGGTGGGAGTCTGCTACATCAGGGAGACCCTGCGGTCAAACCAACCCCGTTACAGGGCACAGCCTCCTACTGCTGTCTGAGATGATGGCACTTCTCCCGCCATGCGGTGCTTCATACAATCCAGCACCTGGGTCTGGGCATACTCAGAGCAAAGAGACTTGGGAGCTCAGTAATTCTCTCCCTAACATGAATACATTGGTTTAGTGTCTGAACTGTACAACTTGTGTGGTAGCATGGGTTTTTTACTTAGTACATTCCTGCTTTACCAGAATTGCAGCTTTAGGGCCAAAATCTGAATATACTTGCGATGAGAGCATATCACAGAATCATTTAGGTTAGAAAAGACCTTTAAGATTATTAAGTCCAACCGTAAACATAACACTGCCAAGTCCACCACTAAACTGTGTCCCAATTACAAATATGCCAGCATATTTAATGTCTGCTGTTCCCTGTTTGCAACCCTAGGTGCATTTTTGGAGTGTAAATGAAAGGTTGATTTTCCCTCAGACATTCCATGTTCGATGACATGACTATCAAGTGTCCTTAGAACTAAGCATTGACACTATCAACTTTCTAAATGTACCAAAAAAAAAAAAAAAAAAAAGGGGGGGAAAAAAAAAAAAAAAAAAAAAAAAAAAAAAAAGAATGGCC
>VZSF01008983.1:268076-288160 GCA_013398295.1 Chionis minor | reverse complement strand
TTTCTTCCGATTCTTATAAAATTTTTAAAAAAAAAAAAAAAAAAAAAAAAAAAAAGAGGGGGGAAAATAGAACAAAAAAAGAAGAAAGAAAAATAGTATTGCCCTGATGAGCTGTTAAAGAGGGGAACTGAACATAAACACATACAGCAATGTCTGCCTGAGTCTGCAGACAGCCTGGACTGTAGCTGAGAAAGGCACGAGCTGCCTACACCCATCTCAGTACGTGAGCTCTGAAACCTAATGCTGACACTTTAGAAAGAACAACTCAAATGGCTTTCCTAGCTGCAAATTTTTGCAGATGCCTGCAACTCTTTTAATTAGCCCCTAGTCCCAGGTCATTTTCTGCTTCTCTCAAGAAAGCAAAACATTCAACTCTCTTTTCTTCAACAGCCAAACCAACCCTGTACCTTTCATGTTACAGACATTTATGTTGCATTCAGAAAGAGGCACCATCTCAAAGCATAGGAACAGCTCAGAATAAAGACTTCACCATCAATTTCAATAAGTTTAGGAATCTTGGAATGATTCTATTGTTCATGATTCTCCTCAGTTCATCTCTCCTGGTATATAGATCATGCTGCAGTCCTGCCTGTGTGCCTCCTTTTCCTTAGCAGCAGCGATCACACCACTGCGCAGCTCATCTCAAACTCAGTACTGCAGCAGTTCCATCAGGACTGTGGGCTGCAGTCTCACCAGGGGGAGGCGCTATGGACTGGAGACAGGATGTTACTGGCAATGTCCTGGTGAGCTTTGGAGTGGCTTTTAGTTTTGAAACACTACGGCTCATAATGGGTTTGTGTTGTGTGTTTTTTTGTTTGTTGGATGTTTTTTTTTTTAATTTTATTTTATTTTTAAACTACTAAGAACAGAGTTTAAAGCTGAAAGGATTGTGAAAGTTGCTGAGTGCCTTGTTCCCAGGTTCCCACTTTCCCTTGTGTCCTGGTAACACAAATGAAATAAAATCAACCCGAGTCTGCAGACAGCCTGAAAAAGATCCCTGTCATGAGTCTGCTTACTGATGAGGCACGTCCACCTCCACTCTCACCTTTCTGAAGTGCTCCATCCATCCCTGTGCCTCACTGGGTTCAGCCTCCTCTAACCTCTGTCCCATACAAATCCATCTGGAGGCCCATTCCCATCCACACTTATCCATCCATCCATCCCTCCCTCCCTCCCTAGCTGTCTGGCTGCCTGTGAGAACTGACCCTCCAGAGCATTTAATAGGTACAGCAAGGGTAGCAGCAAAATCCTCTTGAGCCACGGGGACTCTCTCTGAGAGGATGCTCCTCTCCCGGGCAGCAGGCTGGGGGGACGTTTGTGTTGACCCATGGTCCTCCTCTCTCTCATCCCCAAATTTGAGGGGACAGCCCTGTGATGATGAGAAAGGAGCCAGCAGGTAGCACCCCATGGCAGGGCTAGGAGCACACAGAAAGGGAAACCTCTGTGCCAAGGGTTTTCTCCCTTTGTGCTCGCTCCTGGGGAGCCTATCTGGCAGAGCAAAGTCCGCTGCCCTCCCTCCCGTCACCCTCCCTTTCCCCACGAGCAGCCCCCAGCCCGACGGAGAGACCAGGCTGGATGGAGAGCCTTTCTCTCCAGCGTGCCGCACTATGACAGATGATTGACTCGAAACAATATCTAAGGCGATCAGGATAAAGTACCGACCATTTCAAGGCTCAGCAGAATTCAAATTCTAATTAGACTTCTCACCACATTCCAAATAAAAATTGTTCCCCTGATATCCTTTTTGCCTATCAGGTGTCTCTCCCTGATCGCTGGAACAAAACGCATAAAGAAAGTGATTAAAGCCATAACAAAGGCATAAAATTGAAATTATCGCTGGTATCACATCTGGGAGCAGAGTGTGTCACCACACTGCCCCCCTCCCCTCGGAGCGCTCCCTCCCCAAACAGACACGCACACGCGTCCCCCCATAGTTCTCGCCTCGAACGTGAGCAACGGGGCTGGGGGAGAGGGGGCGGAGGGGATGGGTCTTCTTCCAGGTTGGAAGTTACCCACTCCCATGGTCTGGGATGGCATCTCAGCCCACACCCCCCGGCCCCACTACCTCCAGCCTGGGGCTGGGCTGAAGCTGCAGCAGGTGTAAATTGCCCCATGGACGCCGGTGTGGCTTTGCATCAGCTGAGGATCTGGCCCACGGCATCTGCAAATGCAACACATGCAGATGCCTGAAGCACACACGCCCAGGGAGAGGAAAACACATAAGCACGGAGGCCTGATCGCTGCCAGGCGCTCTCTAACGAGCACATAGGCAAACCCTTCTGTAGGGCACACAGCCCCCCGCACACACTCACACAGAGCCCAGCCTCCAGCCCACACTGGAGGCACACACTCCAGAAGATTCCTCCTGCCCGCTGATGCCTGTGGTACAGCCAGAAAAACCACCACACATGCAGATGCAGACAGAGCCCACACAAAACATGGATAAGCCTGTTACCTATTCACTACACACACAGAGGGTTATAAATCAGCGTCTGGTCAAAGAGCCCCCCATGTGTTCCCCCCAGACATGCACAAAACATATATATATAGTCTAAACTCGAGCACAGCAATCCGTGCAAACTGAATATTGCACATGCTAATTCCTACTCCATACAAGTGCAGTCCCAGCACACGCGTGTACGCAGGCTATACTTACACAGCTTCTTGCCTTTTTTTTTTTTTTACAATGTCATTCATTTATTACATATCTATCTATAAATGTCAATTCACACAGAGGGGGGTGTGTGTATATATATATATATATAAAATATATGTCTCTCAATATTTCACATCGCCCCTGCAGGAGCCTCATGGTCACAGTCACACGTGCCTCGCACACGCACACAGAGCACGGGCACACACATGCACATTCACGCGCAGTGCAGTGGTCACTCTGCCAGCACAACCCTCCACGATCCAGGCGTGAGCTCCTTCCGACAGGCTAAAAGCAGACGTGCCCTGTCAGGCAGGGAGGGGCACACTCCGGTCCCTCTCCCTCCTTTTGCACGGATGCAGCGCTGCTGGCTCCAATGGCCCCACTCCTGATTTACACCAGCGTCGGGGAGCAGGCTGCCCCTGGGCCAGGCTGGCATCCGGGGCTGCCGGGAGGACATTTATGGCAGCGGGCGCCCAGCCACGGCGGTGGACACCCATTGCCAGGACTGCCCTTTCCCCCTCCTGGATCCTTGCCCTGCCTGGGCTCAGCTCAGGATGCCCTCACGAATGGCCCATTTCATTTTTCAGCTGCACGAGGGGCCACTCCAGAAGAGAGTTAAAAAGAGAGAGAGAGAGAGGGAGAAAAAGAAAGGGACTAAAGCGATATAAAATTAAAAGGTAAAAAGCAGGAACGCAAATGGGAGAGAGCTCTTTCAGCTTTCACATTATTAATGACTCTTCAAAAAATCGGCGAGTTTTCCAATCTTCTCCGAGAAGCGCTTGAAGGAGCTCACAGATGAAACTGACCTTCAAAATGTTCTTTGGTCTTTAGTTAAGAAATTCGCTCGCCATTATGGCATCATTAGGGAAACAAGGATAAAATTACTCCATGGTTAATGACCTATAGTATCTCCCCACCAAAATTTGTTTCAGATCTAATAAAACTGTGCTTAACACACTCGGATGAGTTATGAGGACTGTTCTGCAGGGTATTAAAATGTGGAAAATAGATTTTCCGAAGCTGGGGGGACTGGACTTTTCGAATCAGATAGCAGAATGGAATTTTCTGGGCAATAAATTCTTCCATGTCTCAATTTCATCTCGCTCTCGCTCTCTCGCTCTCCCTCTCTCTCTCTCGTGCTCTCTCCCTGAAATGCTAAAGCAACATGGAAATCTTTAAAGTGCAGAAGCTTATATAAACTTTACCCCCCAACCCCCAAAATAGGGCCCCCACCCTTTAATGCTCTTTTTTTGTCTTCCATCTGAGAAGGCGGCATAACCCCTCCGTCAGGAGAGATTTGGTATCGTTCACAGAGCCGATTCAGCTGTGAGGCCTTTTTGTGTTGCGGTGTTGTGGTTTGGACTTTGCGTGAGCCCAGCAGGCTGCCAGCAGGCACTGGCGTGCCAGCGGGAGCCGGAGTGGGAGGGAGAAAAGGCAGGGATGCCCAGGGGGCATGGGGGGGATCCTTCCCACCTGCCCCACGGGCAGCCGGAGGCTTTGGTGGGAGCACATGGGGGACCACTGCTGGGCACCTCATCCTCAGCTCTGCTGTGACAGGGTACCCACAGTTCACATCTTGCTGAAAAGACGCTATCTGGCACCTATAGAGCAGCACATACTGGGACACACTCGCACATGCCTGTTGGTCCCAAGGTAACAGACATGTGGGCACTTGTACGGCAGCAGGCAAACGCATCGCTGCCGGAGCTGCGAGCCCCGTGTCCGTCGCTGCCTGCAGGCGGGTCACCGGAGCCCACAGACGGGCAGCTCGGGGCAGCACGGGGGCTCGTCTCATCTGTCGTTGCCTGAAGCAGGAGCCAGGGACTCCAATGGTGCTTTTAGGTTAGTGAGGGCTAGTTACTGCCGCTGAGAGAGGTGGCTTGCGAGGTAATGGCATTTTGCTCTCTTTAAACTTTAATCTTTCCTATTAATTCCCTGCAACTGGAGAATGTATGAGAGTTAATGTTCCATGAACGTGTTTCTCAGCCGACAGTCTCTTCGAGCTAATTACCTTCAGGTGCTAAATGGAGGGAAATTGCAATCCATTTGGATGTGAAAAAATTTCGCCTTTCCAATCCCCTGTGAAACATTCTTTTTCCTGAGTGTTGCAGAAANCAAGTACCCATCTTCCCTTGGAGACTCTGAGTTCTCCAGGAGATTCCATGGTATGCTCAGTGGAGGGGAGCACCGTCTTTAGCACAGTCAAATGGGACAGTACGCCAGCCAGGGAGAGGGGGGAAAGTAGGTATATCCATGAAATCTAACCACATGGCAAAAACATGGAGGGGAAACTGCAAGGAAGACAGCAAGAGGCTTCCTTTGGAGTTCTGAAGTTAAAGTGTATTTACACGCTTAATAACACGCTTATTACAGCCATTTCCCAGTTGTTGAGTTTTGAATACAGAGATAATAGAATTTTACAAGCTACATAAAGCCATTATTATTTTGGATCCAGGACTGGGGAGGGAGTTCTGTAGGACCCACTGAGAAAAAAGGGGGAAGGTAACCAGATCCAAATGGGGGCACGCACCTTCAGACTGGGCCTGGAAGTCAGTGTCTTCATGTAGGCTGACAGAGCCAGAAAGAGACAGTCAGGGTAGGTGTGAACAGGGCATAACTGGAGGCTTTGGATGAACAACCCTCCAATCTTGAAGTCCCTGTCTCTCAAGCCCTACAGATGACCACCGGACATGTTGGCCATCCCAAATGGAAGTCCCCGGTGATAAGAGCTTCCCCATTTTCCATTCAGCCACCAGAGCCAAGACAAGTGGTGCCAGACAGATTCACCAAATAAAAAACCTCAGTGAGAACAGTTACACCAAATTCAGAGGGTACTGGGCCATGATCAGTAGCTTTTGATCTACTCTGTCTTTGGGGTTCATGACACACTTACTGCAGCATTATCTAAAAGGCTCTGTACAACGTTGTCTCAGAATCAACCATGGCAATTATCACGAGCAGAAGTCTTTTCCACAATAACGTAAATATACTCCAACTAGGAGAGGTGTTGCTTGAGAAAATTCCTTGGAGCTTTGCTGAACCAGCAGGATGTTCTTGCAAGATCATTCAAGTGCCCCGTTTTTATGGCTCTGCTCATAGTCCAGATGCCACCGAGAGATACAGCTAAACCTGCACTTTGTCGGTAGACTGAAATTGAAAACGTTTATCAATCTCTGAAGACTAAAAGACATGCTGAATTCTCCTAGCATCATTTCGACCATTAGTGAGTGAAGGTGCAGATGGTTTGCTATTCATCCCACTGGTTCTCTGCAGAGACGCATTCACTCTGACACAGGTGTGGGAAGCTTGTCTAGAGGCTCCACCCAGACAAAGCAGTCCAAAGACGCCCTATCTTTTGACTCTTCTTGCTCAATCTGAATGACCACCATTTGACCAACTACCCTAGAAAGCTTTTTAAACCACATTTACAACACTGAAACGATAAGGGCAATAGCAGGTCCAAACCTTGCAAAGCATGAAGGCATGCACAGCAGCACACTGGGACAGCTGGTTTGAAACTTGGCTTGGTGGAGGATCAATGGGATGAGGTGTGAGGTAGCAGACTGGGAGGGGAATACATGTTACTGCAAAGAATTTCAGCAGCGTCCTGGGCACAGCCTGTGTCCATGTCCTCTCTGAGGTGTTTGTCTGAGCCCTGTTACTGCAGAATATTCTATGATTCTATGAATATGAGCATCCCTCACTTGCTGAAGGATTACTCACTATAGTTTCCTGTGAAACGTGGCACCCCTCTTAGCTCCAGTGTATGAAAGTGAGTGCTTTATCCAAGGCCACTTGAAAGGCAATGGCAGAACAAAGAGCTGAGCCAGAGGTTTTCTGAACTTCCAAGGCATCCTTCCTGCCTGTCAGCCCAGTAACACAAGTGCATATTTCCATCACCCCCATGTTCAGCCTTTCCTCCACACACATATCACACCCTTGTCCATCCGTCTGCCCCACGCACCCGTGCTTTACCCAACTCTGCCCATCCACTTCCCACAGTGCTTTGGACATCCAGCCCTCTGCCTTTCCAAATGGCCCCATCCATTCTGCACCTAATGAGATTTGTGAAAGGGAACCCAACAGTTTTCTTTAAATTGTTATTGGGATCTTTCATAAAAGTAGGGTTTTCTTCTGTGAATTACTAATTCCACAAAACTTTACTGTTTTGTTGGTTTCAACAATAATTTCAACAGCACTGTCGCAAGAAAGTAAGGTTTTTATCATAGTTCTCATGGCTAGGTTTGCTAGTCAATGTGGCTAATGGGACTCTACTGGCTACAAGCAATGCCATCTGTGTGATGCCTCAGCCTCAGTCAGAATTAAGCCATCGGCTGAAGGAGAGGGTTTAAGCCAGCAGCCAGTCCAAGCTAGTGCCCTCTGCATGCACAGGCATACACAGTCACCAGCTGCACTGCATCTTTTTTTTAAAACACTAAATTTGGGGTGCAGGGGGAAATGGGCTGCACAGGCAGAGTTCTTCCACCTCAGCTGTATTTGCATACAAAACCTCACTTTCCTACTCCTGACTCCCTCATTCTACATTAACTTTGTTCTTGTCTTCTTTTTCCCCTCTGCTCTCCAGCTGTGCTTTTCTCCACCTGTCCTCCTTTCTTTGTTTTCCTCAATTTCCCCTTCTTTTTTAATACATTAAAAAAAAAAATCCGGAATTAGAAATATGAAAAAATATTTAATTCTCAAAGTGGGGCTCATGAGAAGGCACAGGTTGTTGTTTTGCTTGACTTACTCTCAGGACCGACTGTTTTGCAGTAAATGCCATCTCTCCAATTGGGTGCTTACTTTTCAACTTTTCTTATTTCTTTTAGTTACACTGCAAATAGCCTGAACTTGAGGGAGTTTGAGAAAGCAGAACAATAGGAACTCTTTATTTTCTTCCCCCCTATCATTCCTATACTTCTCTGAAGCTAGGAAATCATCTTCAAACTATAAAGAAAGGAAGAAGAACAAAACTAAACTGCAGACTGCACACATTTTTTCACTTAGTGGTTAAAAGAAAAAATATAGAAAGAAAGAGGAAAACTAATATGCTTTGGATGCAAAAGCTCACATATATGTATGTACGTCAGTATAGAAAATGTGTAAATGGATAAAAGAAACACTGAAGCTAGGAATCGATGTACATTACTAGCAATGGTTTAAATACCATCTTTTAACTTCCTTAGTCTCCTTAAAAACCCCTGTGGCTAAATCAGTATAACCCCCCTCAGACTGTGAGCACAGTTATACTGGTCTATGTGTACCTAATACCTGCGTAGCTTAATTTCATGCCTACAAGAGAATAAAGTTAAACTGGTAAAAAGCCTATTTATATCAGCATAAATGCTGGAGGGAAACGTACTATGTTTACCCTGCTGCTACAGTTAAACCTTCTTGTACAGATAAAGTCAAAATGGGAATCCTACCCATCCACCATTTCCCTCCCTTCCCTCCTACATCCCTTCTGCCGCTGTGTTTGTGTCAGCCTTCCCTCTCTCTAGAAATCCCCCACACTCACACTTGTTGGACAACCTCATCTTGGAGTCCACCTTGTCTCTCACCAAGGGACAGTCCCCTTTCCCTGCAGAGCCCAGTGAAGATGGGGGAGCCCTGAGCCCCGCCTCCAGCCCTGAAGTGCCAATTAGGGGCGGGGGGGTAACGAAGCACACCTGGGAGCAGTGATAGGGCTTGTTTTCCTCCCAGTTCAAAAATTCAGCTTTGCCTGCCTGCTTGCTTGCTTGCTTTGAGATCAGGAAAAAGTCTGGATTTTTGTGAGAGACGAAGAAAAGATTATTAAATTTTAGCAAAGAGAAGAATGGGTGCTTGGGAGACATTTACTCCGTGGTTAAGAAGAACTAGGGAGGCTGAAACTGCAGGAAGAGAGAATCTACTCTGGGGAACGTGTAATCCTGCAGCTAAAATCTGGGCCCCTGGTTTGTTCCCTTCCTGTGCTTGTCCCTCCTGGCTATTTAACTTACAAGCTTTTTGGGGCAGGGACTATCTGTACTACAGCTCTAACACAAATCCTGGGAGGTTTTTCACTGAGGTCTTTACAGCTGTCTGAGGGGCAAAATGAAAACTGTGCTTTAACAACACAAAATACAGGTCACAAATGTAGCAGCTGGACTCAGGAAAGGAGAGATTAAGAGGCTCTGCCAAAATCATCCTGCTAGGCACTGGCACAATTGAGGCATCTTACCTGCCATGTCCTCTGTCCTGTATGTGAAGTAAGAGAGTTACGGAGAGCCAAAAAATAAACTTTACAGAAGGAAAGGAACCTGTTTCCATGCAGAAGACTCTGCAGCCTTTAACAACTTAAATTGGATGCGAAAGGCATCTAATGCTGCGACTGTCTCCTCATTCTCAAACATAAACATAAATCCACCCAAGACATGCTTTAGATCTGGGCTTGTGGGCAGCCGACTAAAACCAGACCAGAAGCTTTCAGGCCAAATTCATCACTGGAGCAACTCCATTGACTTCAGGGCTGTTAAAACGCAGAGGGATTTGGCCTGCTGCTTTTAATTGTAGTCACAAACCCAACTGCAGCCTGATGAGCAGAAAATAAGATGTTACCAGAACCATGCAATCCTCTATCCTGCAGAAAGCAAAAATGTGCAGGAACAAGACCCTTAGCTGGACTGATCCCAAGGCCATATTGTTTGAGAGACTGGGAATCTGGAGCAGCCCAGATGTCTGTGTTCTGTTTGCGCTCGCGTTAGGTCTAAAGTACTGTGACATCCAGGATCAGTTCAGCATCAGGTGATTTGCTCATTAATTTCATCTATAAATCATGTTCCTGCTTTTAAAATGGCAAGGACAATAAAACACCCAGTAAAAGGAATGAAAGACACACAAACACATATGGTGAGGGAAAATGCTTGCAAAGACAATGTTCTAGGTATAAAACAATGATAATTTCCAAAACTATACAGGGGGCACGTAACAGTCTCCTAGGGAGAGTCATCAAGAAGGGATCATCAGTACAGCCATGCAAACTTCATGAGCTCTGGGACTCTAGTAGGTGTTGGCAAAATGCAGTAAAGGATCACCTAAGCCACCACCGAAATACACTCACTCCTGGGGAGGAATTGAGCACCTTGCTTACCAGTGACATCCAGCATTAAAGTTCCTCTTTAAGTTCCCAGCACTTAAGCATGTGCTGAGCTCCTAGTACATGCTTAAATCCTTCTCTGTTCAGGAATGCTCGAGTCCATGACTAATGAAACAAAAAAGATAATTTATGAATGTTCAGTCCTTCTTTGGAAGGTTGGAGTTAAATACGCAGCTCTCCTACCAGCATCTTTAATGATATTTAAATCTAGAAGAAACCAAAACCATTATGACTGAAGAAGGTTTAACAGTGATAAGAATTGGTCTGTCTGTTCTCTCTGTGTTACAATTTGCAAAAGCTTTATAGGTGTGAAAAAGGGAGCTGAACCTGATGAACAAAATAACAAAATTCTTACTATAATTTACAGGAACACACACACATAAACATGTATCTATCTGTGTATCTGTAATACACAGTACCTGCTATATAAAAATTTTATTGCCAAATTGAATACCAAATAATAAGTTAAGCTGACAGAAACATAGACATCAGTGTTAGATGGCACCCAAAGGAAGGCAGAATTTCCAGTAGGAAATTGCTCACTACCCCACTGTGTTTTTGGGGGAATTTGTAAGATACATGGGAATCTCTGGGACATTTTGAAAAACTATACATATCCTGCAGGAATCTGGGTCCTGATGAGGGATGTGGCATTTTTATTTTCAGGGCATACATCTGAGCTGAACTCAGTTGCGAGTGGTGAGCTCATGGACACTTCTTTCGCTCTCTAAGAACTCAGCAGAGGAGAAAATGAGTTTCTAGGTTTTTTATGGTTTGAGGAGAGCAGGAGAGAGAAGAGAGACCGACAGGCTGCCCCAGGTGCCGTGCTGTGGTGCCACATTGCAGCGTGAGACTGGGACCAGAGGAAAGGAGCATAATTCAAGAACCAACTGTGAGGAGCAGCAAGGCTGCAGAAGACCTCCTCTGTGCAGGTCCAGCATGGCTTCATTTGGCAGAGCATCCTTCAGCCTCGGGGCCAGGACTGCCCTCCCGGGGCTGCGTCAGGTCATGTGGACATGGTGCAGCGGCTGCCCTCAGAATGCAGGACAAGAGGAATTACCAGGACTTGACCAAGACCCGGACATCTGGGGACACGAGGGGAAAGAAGCTACATTAGGAGACAGTTTGTAGAACATCTCCACAGTATTTGAACAGTTTGGCTGACACACTGGAGCCGTACAGGGGAGTGCTAGTCTCACAGTGCATAAGAGGTGCCAGATGACTCAGGGCTCACTTCCCCAGGCTTGTCACTCACTCCCCTTTAGGTTTTTTGGAGCATGTCTCCCTTTGGAGACACTACTCCTCCCTCGGCAGCCACACAGCTCAGGGCAGCCCTCATAGTCCCTGCCAATAGCACTTCCCTGCCAGCTGGCAGGGGCAGCTGATGGGCAGAGGCAGCTACCTCACTCCTGAGATGCAATGGGCGACAGGCATCACCACTGCAGACACCAAGGGACGCCTGTCCTGGTGTCCCCCATCACCAAGAGGGGTGGGAAGCTGCTGTCCTGTTGGTTGGAGCTGCCCAGCAGCAGGAGAACACCCTGCACCCAGCAGAGCACAAAAGACTGCACGCAGATACAAGCCCCACTTGATACAGCTGAGCCAGAATAAATGACGTTATGGATAATTACTGACTGGCCTCACCTGAAAAGCTGGTCCTGGGATCTCTACTTGTGAAGAGAAGATAGTGTTTTAGGCTGCCTACAAGTGCAGGATAAGCTGGTTCTTCCATGGACAGAAATGCTCCATTATAAACTTGGTCTGGAAATGTAGCCATCAGCCGTGTTATTCTGCATGGGTCTCCCAAGTTCAGAGTGTAACCTGATGGTTTCGCTCAGGGGCTTTGATTGGCACTGCCCATCCCTGCTGGGTTTCCTATGAACCCCTGCCCCAAAGATACCTGCAGTGCAGCACTCCTGTGTCTCCAAAGGGAAATACACACCTCTGTGTATAAAAAGGAGTCCGGCTAGGAAGCCTCTCCCATATCAAAAGGGAAGGATCAAGTCCCACAAGCCTGATGCTAGTCTGTCCTGGTCAAGATACTGAAATCAGCCAGGGAACTTGTATTGCCTCTCAAAATAAGTTTTGGACCCTCTTATATTGGACTGAAAGCACCCATGGGAAAGGAAGAGTATCTTATTCAAGGGCATAGGGAGAGACGCTGTAGGGACTTTGGGAGGACACTGATTTGCTTCAAGAGCAATACGAGGCCCAGGCCCTCTATGCCTTCAACACAAGCTGCTAAAACTGGGCTCTTTTTTCAGCCCAGAGGACAGGAATTAAAAAAAAAAAAAAAAAAAGAAAAAACCATCTCCCTGTGCCTGTGCTGCCACCTCCCTCTTTCTCCTCTGCTTGCGACAGACAGCTCAGGCTGTGAAGACACGGTGCCGAGGTGAGTGTGTGTGCGTGTATGTGCGTGCACGTATGTGCACGCCTCTTGGTGCGATTCCTCCTTCCTTGCCAAAACATCTCCTGCTGTTTATTTATTTATTTCTCTCTGATAACGGAGGGGATCGCGTTTCCGGAAGAGTGCCAGCAGATGATACGAGCCCAGGACTGATACTGCCAGCAAACCCATGCCAGCCCTTTCTGCCGGAAAAATTTCATTTTTTCCAGAAGGAAGCCATGAGTGTGAAGCAGAATCCAAATCCGATTTCTCGGCATTTTTTGTTATCGCTCAGCAGCCCACCAGGTGGGGCAATGGAGGGAGCTCACTCAGCTGCAACTCAGTGCCTTAATCCAATTTACAGCTTCTCTTGGAGAGATAATTACAGCCCTGAAACCAGTTAGCACTGTACAAAGAGGCTCTCGAACCAAAGCCCCGATCCTGTCTTTCAAATATTCACCTAGAGTGTCAGGGATGCTTTGGAGAGGGAGGGGGGCACTTGAACTAAGCCACTGTGAATGGAGAAGTGTGTACACAACACCCCTCCCCGGGACACGCGTGCCTCACTCGCACACTCACGCAGGTTTCCCAAAGTCCCACGGGAAGTGACACTGTGGGACTGTCACCCCTGGGTTCTCCAGCTCAGGACACCCGGGCAGTGGGAGGTTGCAAAGCCACCTCTGCCAAGCATTGCTGGTGGACTGAGGGGACGAGATGATGGGCAGCCTGAGGTGGGTGTGGGGAGAGAAGAAGGTCAACCATTTCCCTGGTCATGGCCACATCAGCTCTCTCACTGAGGCTGCTCCTGCAGCCACGCTGAGAAAGCCAAACCTGTTAAATTTTTCCCCAGTGATCAGTAATAGCACTTGGTTGAATGCAAAGGTGCAACCTCTCTTTGGAAAGACACCACAAGCTTACAGCACCTTACACACTGAGCAGGACACCCCAGCAGTTGCCTCCTTCCTTGCTTTTCACAGCAACCGGGCCTCCATCTTGCACACCTGGTTATCCCTCCACAAGCTGTGGAGCTGCAGGACTGCCTAAGGATTCACAAGTGGCAAAGAGGAAGAGGCTGGGGCGCTCTGTAGCAGGGAAAAGGCATGCAGATGGATTTATGCTCCATGCAGATCTCAAAAAAACATCCTTTTCAGCACCACAGCCCTTCTCCATCACAAGACCCAATGGGTGACATCTCTCCTGTCACCATCACACAGTGTTGCCTTGTGCACCCAGAAAGAAAACATCCGAGAAGCTGAGCAGTGGTAAAGTCTGTGCTGTAGATACCTTTAAGATTTCCTGTTGTACCCACACAGTGATGTGTGGGAAGAGGACATACAGCCAGCCTGTGGACGCTTGGTGAGGAACATACAGGACTCCATATGCAAATTATCAAGGATGAAGTTTGGGACTTCAGTGGGATTCCTTAAGCCACATTAACTAACTTGTAAGCTGTAGATTAACCTCCTCTATCTTAAAGACCCTGATCTTCACCACTCTGATGGCATTCTGGTAGATCTTCCTTGCAAACGATTTTCACCCTGACTGGCATAGCCCAGAGAAGAAGCCAGCCCTTGGGATTTAAGCATTAAAAAGGAATGGAAAAGACAAATGTAGATTCTTGGTGGTAGGGATGACAGCTGGTGTAGGACCAATTGGGGACCAAACCACACAGAATGTAAGCAAGCCACTGGGGAGTATGCACCCCCTTCTCCAATGCTTGCTTCATAGCAGAGGCCAATCTGTTATCACCAGCTGAACTGCTGGAAGTCCTGTTCTGGGAACTCCTCCTCTAGGAGTGGGGTCTGGAAGGTCTCCCAGGAAAGACAGGCAGCCAGTATAGCTGCAACTGCATCTGCCACGAAGCACCAGCTCAGGACCTCAGGGGAACTTTCCTTGCCTGCCTCACCCAGTCTGAGTCAGGCTGGCTCCCTGGCAGAACATCCTCTTCCAACGGGACAGAAAGGCCATGGCAAGGCCAGAGTGACAGAGCTTTCCCTGGGGAAAAAATAACCTTTTTGTTGTTCTTCAAACATTCAATCACAAGTGGAGAGTGTACTTGGTTGGGATCCAGGTTCAAGCCCTCACTCTTCCATTCCTTTCCTCTGTGTCCTTGGCCAAGTTTCTCCACTCAGCGTCAACAGTTGACAGCAGGCGCTGTCTCTCACGGGGTGTGCCCATGCTGGCAGGTACAGTCAGAGCTGAGCTCTGAAGCATGGCAGTATGCAGGAGCAGTTGGAGTTGGCTGGATGCAAGAGGCATGGCTTATTTGTTCATGTGTAGCCCTGGAGGAACATGCCTAGATAGAGGAGCTTGCGGACCCTTGGTTGGGCTATTTTGCAGGGCAGACATGCCCCCATATGGGCTTGTATCTGAATGGATGTTATTTTGTAAATGATGGATGTTATTTTGACTGGAGCCTTCTGGCTCTTCGCAGGACTCTGTGGGTCAGTCATGTGGAAGTTTGTGTCTTCTCTAGCAGGAAAGGCAGTGGCAGAAATCAGATCTCAAGAACAAAAACACTCCCTTTGGAAAGTCTTTGGTCCTGAAGGATTTCTAGAAACACCTCTTTCTTGTAACACAAGCCCATTGCTAGGCATCAAAATGTGTATCTGCTGTGTATTGGATACTTACACACTGGACAAGTTTATGAACTTTCCAGCTACCCTGGTAGGTCCTCGCTCTGGCAGTAGTTGCAATATGAGGGCCATAAATATATTCTATGAGAGCAGCTGCTTATATTTCCTAGCAGTGTATTAGCATCTAATCCTCTTAGCTTCTTCATCCCTTTTGCATAACATTATTGTCCAGTAATATCAAACGCAGAAGGTCTATTTCGAACCATGATGTTCCTCTGTTGATTCAGGTCTTCTAAATCGATGCTTTAGCCATGGTGCTTGGCTTTTCCATTGACTGCTCCTGTGGCATTTCTGACCCGCTAGGAATGTGGCTAAAGGGCAGCTGGAGCTTTCCTTCCTAGTGAACCTAGGGCAAAGTGTGGTTCATCTGAAACATTGCCTACCACTCACGAGAATGCCACCCCTTATGCACGTGATATCCATTTGGTTTTCATAGCACAGCTCTGTCAGAACGAGTCATCCTCCAAAAGCGTAACAGGGACATCTCACACAGTTGTGTAGATGCTGGCAAATACCTGGAATTTCCTGTATTTAAGAAGTCATTTAATCTGCCTCTCTAATGCAGCTACCTCTAATGTGGGACACAACCATCCCATTAACAGGTTATGATATGGGTCCTTGGGAGGTCTGGAGAGAAATGAAGTATATTTGTCTCAGCAGTCAACTCAGTTGAAATCCATGTATTCCTTCACTTGCATCCTTTGGCATATGGGACATAATGTGTGAGCAGCAGAAACCCAGGCACACGAAATCACCATGCTGTTTGTGCCAGGGCTAGAGACTCACGGTAAATCAAAGCACTGGACCAATGCTGACCCAAAGGGGACAGCAAGGCATTGACACTCTACTTCTTACCCCTCTGCAAGCTCCACGATGGATGGCTGTACCCACCTTCCCTATCACAACACTAACTGCACCCCAAACTGGGCTGTATTGGAAAAGTCCAGGAGACCTTGCAGTCCCACATTATACCATGTCTTGGGAACAATGCTGACCAATGACACCTTGTCCTCTGGAAGACGCTATGGGCTCTTCACCTCAGAGATATTTTCCAATAGATAGGCAAAGTCCATAGCTATTAAAGCTGGTAAAGTCATTAGTACTACATTGAATTATTGTGTTTGCGCTTGAGGGTGTTTTGTTGTGTGGTTTGGTTTTTAAATTGCTGGCTGGTTCTCTCATCATTGAAGAAGTTAGGGCACAAGAAAGGCTGGACCCCCCTAGGTGGAGGGGTGTGTATCCAGCAGCAGAAGATCAGGAGGCTGGCTTAAACCATGACCTTTTACAAATAACTATCTTTTAAAGAGTTTCCTACACTAAGGCAAATTCTGGAGGCCTTGCTTATCTCAGAATGTCATGATTAGGCTTGGAGTCTTTTGTCAAAGTTATATGCCTGGATCTGTGGATGCAAATTTAATAATCTCTGCTGGGACTGTACTGACATTAAAAAGTATGGGAAATACAAAACTAGAGATTATTGAAAAAGAACAGAGGGAAATGAAAACAGTGACCTCTGGTCAAGCTGGTGACTTCAAAGAGCACTGAATGGCTCCAAACTGTGACATCCCAAAAGCAGTAGTTCACATAGCCTCAAACAAGTACCTAATCCTTTTTGGAAACCTCATCTTTTACTTCAGTTCTAGCTTTGTCTAGACTCAGAAAGCAGCTGCATGTATGGATGAGAGAAAAGCTGTGCGCTCATCTGGAGTAAACTGGTGAGGATCACCAGTTCCCAGCAGCCAAGTAAGAGTTGGGAAGGAGGGACAGCACGACTGTCTCTCAAACCTCCTTTGGGTGGTGCAAATGGCAGCCTAAAGAAAGATGAAGATTTTCCCCTTCTCTCTCATTGTGGTCAGAATCAGGAATATTGCACCGAGGATGATGGAGCTGAGTAAAACAGAGCACTGCAGCCAGAGCAGCTGCCAAGCAGCCATCGGGTGAGACTTTGTGAAGACACAGGGACCTGGGCTAGGACCCAGCAGATCGCTGTGGGGTCCTGATCCTTTCCACTGGGTCCAAGGCTCTTCCCATCTCTCTGGCAGCAGCACAGCCCCCCAGGCCCGCTGCTGCCGCTGAACTGTGCGGCTGGAGGGGATGGCACATTGAAGCAATTTGCCAGGCTGTGTGACAATTACTGACACAGATGCTCCTGTGTCAATATGGGCTCTTCTCTCCGTTCTGGTTACAGCGATGGGTGTGCCTGGCGGGGACTCCTCTCGGCACAGGCCAGTAGGATTATAGGGTTGGGAAGGCGCCATGTCTGCCTGGACTTGCGAGGGCAGAAGCAGCCTCAGAGGTTGTCCCTGCTCCTGCCCCTCCTCCAGCCTGTTTGTCAGGGTCTCCAGCTGTCTGCCAGTCCGTCCCCTCCATTTTGTCCTATCCCCTGTTACCCAAATACTGTGGCTTTCTCTCTGCAGCATCCCTCCCTTGCTGCCTGTTTGGTGGTTAGGGATGGGAGAAAGGGGCAGTGGCCAACATACTTCTCCTGCCAAAGGTTCTGCATCCTTCATCCACCTCCTCCTTTCAGCTTCCTCTCCTCTCCCCCTGCCCCAACTGCTCCCCTTTTAACTGGGCTATCAGTCATTGCCCAATTGCCAATACATTACATTCTTCGCCGACAGAAGAGACATGAGATGGGGCAGTTTTTAAGAGGACAGGCATAAGGAATTACAGACAAACTCCTTCACCCCCTTAGCAGTTCTGGGATCCATCTTCCCCTGCCAATTTTTTGACTGGCATCAAAGTCTGTATGTTTTTGCCTGCCAAAGCCTGAAATGTAGGGAAAATGGTCAGATCCAGTATTCAAATGTCATCAAACCCCATCTAAACAGAGAAACATCAAGTGATGCAAGGATCTCAGCCAGAAGCTTTTAACAAGACACATTGAAATCACCCAGCACACGCCGTTGTCCTCCAGAATGCCCTGGATGACTCCAAGACCCCTGGGGATGTGGCACAACTATTGATCAGGTCTGTATGAACACAAGGGTCCCTCCCCTGGCTGCAGCTTTAGCACCAGGTGGAGAGACGAGCAGTCTTGAGCCATTTGCTGTCCAGAGCTGCCTGACTTTGCATCTGCGGGGGAGGCCCAGAGTGGCTGCGTTCTGGCGTGCTGAGCCGGCACCTCATGGTTGCACCCTCAGCAGTGCCTGTCCCGAATATAGACACGGCAGTCAATGCTGAAGGCTGAGTCATGAAGCACTCTGCCAGACTTCTTCCAGCACATCTTGAGGTGATTGGAGACATTACTGCTTTCAGTTGCTATTCTTTGTTTGCTACTCCCTGTCTCCACCATGGGAGCATGTCCCACTCCCCCCAGGCTGGAGCAGCTGAGACGCAGCCACGTGTTGCCCTCTGCCAGCTCAGCGACAGCAGATGGGTCTCCAGGAGAGGGGCAGCAGGGCCAGCAAAGTAGGAGGAGATCACGTCTCTGACAGACCTCATTGCCCACAGCCCATTGCAGCCCCACCAGAACTGTGTCTGCTAACACATGCTGCCTGACACCGGGCCCTTTCCCTTTCCCTTTCCCTCTAGGGAGGCCACCGTTGGCTTAACTCCAGGACAAAACCACCTTGGGATGTATCCTTAGTGCCTTCTGCCCTCTGAGGAGGTAAGCAAATGGGGCTGCTCTTCCTGCCAGCGCTGCACCGAACCGAACAGGTCTCCCTCAGCCCCAAATCAGCTTCCCTCCCACCCCTCCTCCGCTGAAAAAAAGCTGTACTGCTCCTTTAAATGTGGTGCATGTTAAAAAAAGAATTGACAAGCTCCCTCACTCTCAAAAGAGTGAGAAATTTTCATTGATTGATTTCTTCATGGCTTCTTAAACAGATAATTAATTCACCGTGAACCTGCGGACACACCGTCGTGAGTCGTTAATATTGTAAATTCACATATACTTCAATAATCGCCTGACCCCCCCGTCACCCCGAAAAACAGATAGCTGTGCAGCAAGGAGGAGGAGAATGGGGGGGAATCGATTTTCGAAGACATGAAGGGATCACCCAGCAAAGGGAAGCTATTGATTCTCTTTTATAAGACACCGCTATAATATTTATTCTTTTGTAAACAGAATTAACCCAGCATCATGGGTCATTCCTATTGAACAACTTTCCTCTCATGTGCACAGCCATGCTGATTGTATCAGATGAGGTAGAAACATCCAAACCGCACCACCCACCCTGGCCCGCACCTCAGCATCTGCTCAGCTTGCCCTTGCTGGGTCTCGCCGCCGTGGCGCAAACCCAGCTGGCATCGGGCTGGCCGCAGCAGGGCTGGGGCTGTGCACAGGTATTAGCAGCCTGGGAAGCAGCCACACTTTCCTCACCAAGTGCTGCAGGCACCATGGTGGTCTTGGGATGCTTCATGCCGGGGGGAAAATGGCTGGGGGACTCCAGTGGCTGGAGCTCTGGCCCCATCCTGGTGGTGGATGGCTGAGCTGAGACTCCCACCTGCCAAGAGTTGCTGATAGTGGAAAGGATAGGGGGAATTACTACACAAACAGGAACTTCTGTCTATCCCCTAACTCTCTCCCACTCCGGACAAGTTTCTCCCCCCAGACTCTCCATGGTCACCCACAAACCCATTCAGTAGAAGATGGGGCAGCAGTTGGTGTAAGGACCCCATCACATTCAATCTCCTCTCTGCCCACTCGTGGTGGGGGATGCAGACCAAAGGGTCTATGTAGGGCATCGCGCCCCAGAGCCCTAACTCTTGGTGGCCCATCACATGGAGACAGCATGGGGACAAGGAGCAACAGAGCTGCCCATCGCTGAGGAACGACGGGCTGAGGAACTGTTGTTTCTGGGGCAACAACTGCATTTCACCCAAATGAAAAGTCATCTCAGAAGGCATTATGAGCCTCGATATCAAGATTGACAAGCTAACGCCAAGGGGAGGCTTCTGGACCAAGTGTCCCAAGGAAGAGCCAACAAGATGAGGTTTAGTCTGGAAAGGATCTGTAAATCCTGGCTGGAGATGTGCCTGCGTGGGTCACCAAAATATATTTTTGCGTAGAAAAAGACGCAAAACTTTGCCTTAGTGACAGACACACCTGGGGCCTGGAGAAGTCTGCAGGATGTCCCTGTGAAACTCCTGGCTGCCCATCAACTCCCAAATTGCCCGTCAACTACCGCCGGGACAGAAACTGAAGCCAGATGTGAGCTTCCTTTTATTGGCCTCCCAAACGTGAAACCATGTTTTCCAGCAAGGTCTTCCCAAGAACTTCTAATTCCAGGAGCTGTTTCGCAAGAGCCACCAACACACCACCAGAGGCAGGATTCAGATTTTTACAAAAAA
>VZSF01008983.1:201726-268027 GCA_013398295.1 Chionis minor | reverse complement strand
GGGGGGGGGGGGGGGGCGGGGAGGAGGAAAAATCACTCCTCGGCCATCTCGCAGGGGCTCAAAGCCAGACGTGGTGGCCGCCCCGGTGCCATCCTCCCCGGAGAGGCGGACGAGCCCCGGGTGGCCGGGCGGGCCGGCCCGGTGTCTGCCCCTCCAGCNGTCCGGACGTGCCGGGCGGCTGGCTTCTCCTCGCCTTCGGGGAGAGAGGCGGGCAGGGCAGAGCCGGAGCCGGCGCTGAACTGTGCCAAAGGAGTTAAAAGCGGCGGGGGGGGCGGCGGCAGCGGAAGCCCTAATTAAAAGCGGGGCCGCGGGCGCGCGGGCAGGGCTCCCATTCAGCGGGCTGACAAAGGGAGGGTCTGTGGAGCAGAACCGGCAGGCGGTGAAAGGAGAGGGCCCCGCGGCGCCCCTCGCCCGCCGGCAACGGCGCAGCGCCCCGGCCGGCAGCGCCAGCCTGACCCGGCCACTCCGGTCGCCATCCCCGTCAGCCTGGCCGCCGCCCAAGGGAGGCCGCGGCCGCTCGTCCCCTCCCGGTGCCCCGGCTTCCTGCGCTCGCCCGGCCGGCGCTGGGGAGAGCTGGCCGCTGGCCTGGCGGGAGGAGGAGAGCGGGGAGCGCCGACCCCCCAGGCCACCTCCCAGCTCCCCGCCGCCAGACAAGCGCCTTTCCACTCCAGCAGCGCCCCTGAATGCTCTAATTAGCCTCCCGAGCCCGGTGCTGGGAAAGGCCGCGCCGGTCAGATGACAGCCACGAGTGGCCTGGCCCTCCCCGCGGCCCCCGGGTGGGAGGCGGCGGAGGGAGGGCTGGGAGTGCGGCACCCCCGCTCTGTGCCGGCACCCCGAGGCGCGGGGGCTCGGGAAGGGGTCTGCCGGCCCCGGCGGTGCGGCGGGAGCGGGGCTGCCCGGCCCTGCTTCTCCTGGGGGTGGATGCTGTGAAAGGCTGAGGGGAGCAGCAAAGGAAAGGCCCAGAGCTTGTTGAAGGGCAGCCTGTACATCACAATTAATTTGGGACTCTTTCCAAAACAAAGGCTCTCTACGGCTTTCAACATGTTTACACAATACTGCACAGAAAGAGCAGCAAAGTGTCATCTCAAGGGCCCCCTCCCCATCTCCTGCCTCTTTGCCATCCCTCCCCACACATTCAGCACATCCTTGGCACGGTCACCTTCTCTTCAGACCCTTTCTTGCTCCAAATTCACGTTTTTCTCCCCTGCCACACATGCTTTGCTTTTGAGGGACTTACCAAGGTGTCACTGTGAGGCATCCATGGCCGTGATGTCTCATGTGCTCCCAGTTGGGAAAACTCAGCATGGGGAAGCTCATGGCTGCAGGATTCAATCCTAGCTCTGGCCTCTTTCCTCTGGACTTGAAGAGACTCAAACCTTAGCAGAGGCCACCTTACTACATGTCCCAAAGTGGGTTCTGTAAAAAGAGGGGAGAAGATGACCATATGTTTCAGGTCAAATAGGAATCCCCAGGTTAAATCAGTGGCTGCAGCAGGGCCACATGGTCTTCTCCATCTAAACAGCAAGGCAGCTCAGAGACAAAGGGAGAGACAAAGCTACAGGGAGCTATATGAGACCTCAGGGACAGCGGTGGGATCAGTGAAAGAGCCAGGGGGGAGAGGAAGGTCTCACACGAAGACCAGAGCAGGTGGTTGGGTCATGAATTCCTCCCCAACCCTGCCCCACTTGGCTCACCCTGTAAACACAAAGGAGGTGGCTAACAGCTTTCTCCACCTCATGGTCTCCGTGATGAATCAGCCCAGGTGGAGGGCATCTCAGTGCACACCTCTGTATGATACCTTCTCTTTCCCTCCTCTTTGGGGTCTGCACTCTAGCAGACCCCAATACCTCACATGCTTGCAGTGAGCCAGCACTGGTCCCGCTCAGCTAACACATACCAGTTAAACCAGGTGATACACAGCCTTTTGCCCCTGTGTCAATGCAGAACAAGCGGTGTCACCTGGTCCAGCTGTGTTATCAAGCTCAAGGATTACTTAGCTCCCAGATCCTCCGTCACAGTGCTCACAGCCCTCATGGCAGCACGGTGTCCCTCACTGGCTCTCAGCACTCCAAAACCCGGCAGGAGTCAAAGCCCCTCACAGGCTCTGACATGCTGGTGGGGAAAAAGCAGCATGGTATAGAGAAATAAGCAGCAGGCAGTAAACCAAGGCCATGGATTAGCCAACTCATCTTAAGTTTTCCTCCCCCCCCCCCCCCCCCTTCTCTATCCAGCTGCCAAAGGCTTCCAGCTGGGCCCCTTTCTCACCTGTACACCCCCTGAGTCCCAGAGGCCCCTATCGCACTCCAGGACCCTGAGAATGACTGCAAACAGCCAGGAGGCCTCATGTGGAAACCCAACAACCCTAGCAAGAATGTAATTGCCTTCAAAGCCAGCAGTGCCGGCGTGAGAGACTGCCTTCAGTATGAACAGCCTTTCCGCCATCACACGCTTCACCCAGGTGCACATCTTCTGCAAAGGCCCAAGGGACTGAAACAGCTCTGCAAGGCCTTAAGAGAAGGGAAATTGCTATTAGAGACTCCTGTTGACTCCACAGCCCACCAAGGAGGCTGCTGGTTTCTACAGGCCGTCCCCCATCTGTTGGAATAGCAGGAAGTTTTACGTTAGCAATAAAAAATAAAAAATGTTGGAGTCCAACTGGTGACTGAAGTCTGGTGCCAGGCTCCGCTGCAGAGACATCACAGCTGCTTACAGTGCCTGCTCTGAAAGAGGTGCTCATTAAACATTTGCCTTGGGTTTATTTTCCCTGTTTGCTAAAACCAAACATTCACAACAAAAATCCATAAAGGAGGGCTGCAAATCAAAAGTTTGATTTCGTAAAAACAAATACTACCAGCCATCTCACTCTGGACTTTTCTTCCTTTGCCCTCTGTTTTTAGCCTTCAGGGGTTACTTTGTAAAGCTCACAGCCACATGGGCTAGAAATTATCTTTATTTTCTAATTGAAACACCTAAGATATTCAACTAAGAGACTGGGCTTTTTGAGAAGACCCCAAGTAGCCAGTACACTCTTTAGAGCTGGCAAAAGGGGTTTCATGTCACAGAATTACCTCCAGATGCAGAAAGGAGTGTTTTCTAAGCTGGATATTTTTGGTGGAGTTCCTACCTTTTTGCCCAGATATTGAGATGCTTTCAATAGCTGCAAATGCCTTCCATGCATGAGCCATGAATAACAACTGATCAACGCTGAGGAACTGGTCACCAAACCGGTCTCCCAAAACACAGAATGCATGTTGATGCCAGGTGGCTTGGAGGAAAGCTCTCACTAGCAGGACCAAGACAGCAGAGCTGTGAACAGAATTCAGAAACACCAACGTCCAGATGTTAACAACACATCAGATCTTCAACAGGAGCGGGAAGCCCACAGCCAGTAAGCCAGGCAGTACCCACAGCTTTGCATCACATGGCCCATGAGCTTTTTCCTCACTAAATACCATTCAGGTGCACTGGAGGTTCCCTGCCCTACCCTGAAGCCTGGGAAGCTCTGGCTGGTTGCAGGCCCATCTAAGGGCAGGCACATCTAAGCCATGGTAAGGGCTGAGCCTTCACATCTCCCACTGGCACCATCTGGGGAAGGCAGTGCTCCCCAGGCACCACTGCTTACTTGCACCCCACACCGGAGCACTGCCGTGCAGCACCCACGGGAGCATGGCATCACCTGCCTGGGGCTCTCCGGTTGGTGCCCCTGCACCCAGAGGTCCGGCTGTCCCTGGGCTGCCCTTCTCGGCATGGCCAGCACCAAGCCGCTCTCCTCCAGCTCCCTGGACACCTGGGGGGAAGCCGGCCTCCTTGCAGAGCCGCGCTGTGAGGCACTGACACGGATCGATCCACAAGCCGCCCCTGATGTTCTCCACTTCTGATTGCTACATTTTTTGTGACAAATTGATAAACTGCATCTCCACTCAGTTAAAGATTTGATCTCGCTCTCTTAATCCGCTATCAATAAGATATTAATCGTGCACCCGACCCGTTCTGTTCCCCGTCTGCCTGCAAATCCAATAATCATTTAAGAATTCACAGCCGAGTGGGGCACTCCCTTCAAAAAATTAATTTCAGGGGAGTCTCATTTATTTTCCCTGTAACCCTCTCCCCCCGCTGCTTTCCTGTCTATCCCCTTCTTCCACCCCCCCCACCTCCCCCCCATCTACACACTTCCCAGATGAAACTCCTGCTCAGCAGAGACAAGAGGTGGGAGTGTAACTTACACTGGGAGCTGGAGAGGTCCTGCTGAACTCCCATTTGCTGCTCCACACAACCGATTAAACACCCCTTGCCCAGCCCCTAGACTTCTCTAAGGACAGAGGCCATATTCACCCTGAAGCTAACACCCTGTGCCTGCGCCCTGCGAGGAAGGAGGCCACATCCCAGTCTCCATGGAAAGGTGGTGAGTGGGCACACGACTGCCTGACGGGGCTGAGGCTCTGGGTACGAACTGTGTGCTTCAACCCCTGTGCCAGCAGTACACGGGGTTGAACCTCCAAACCCCTTGGTGGGCTCAGCCGCCAAGTGTCCCTGTAAGGAAGCCACAGGAGAACCCCCTCCCTCTCAGGTCATGCCAAGATACCCACCCCATGGACAGGAGGGAGAGATCCCATGGCATCACCCTTGCCCTACGAGTATTGCTACCCATGCAAGAAATCGTTGGTGCTCGCTCACTGATCCCACAATGATGGGAAGAAAGAGTCCCGAAAATGGGATAATCCCCAGTGATGCATAGCCCCTTTACCCTTGGCTTTGTTCTGCCAGCGTCTCCAGGTTTCCACCTCTGGCCAACCACAGCAGATTTTGTCCATGCCCAGAGCCATGTGCCTCAGGGCAGTCCAGGTAAAGGACAGTTGGGTGAGAAGTCTCTGTGTGGGTCATGAGAGCAGGTGAACTAATGACAAAAGAGCTTTATCCACATATGCCCTTGACATCTTCTAATATACTACACACTGATCTGAGCACTTCTTGATTTGGACTTTTAGAGTTTTACCTTCTCCCCATGGTCCAGAGGACAACTAGGCTTCTCAGCCAGCTGAGCTCTCAGGCAAGGTCTCATTGCACCATTCCTTCCTTGTCCAGCCTCTTCTGGCATTGCATCTCAACATCCAGTGCACTTCAGGTGATGCTGGCAGGCAAGTTAGTCTATGCAATAACTCCTAGCCACAACATTTGTATGACAGCCAGATACACAAATTAGAGTAGTTTGTGCCCCAAACTTGCTACCATGAGTGCTGGAGACCAAGCACAGAGCCCACGAGGCAGTAAAAGGTTGCAGAGAGCACCTCAGAACACACACAGTCCTTCATTGTCCATGCAACAAATACCAGGAGAAAAGCCCAAGTTAGTGTCCTTCACTGTCAAAGGACTCCCTCCTGATGTGCTGCTTTTGCTTCATACTCTTTGGATGAATCATGGATGAGGGATGATCCCCCTTTACCTCAAAACCCACAGGAGACAGAAGGGCTATGACCAGAGACAGGAAGGGCTGGAAGAGCAGAGCTGTTGCCAGCAATAGCTGCCGTTGGCACCGGCAGGAAGGCCAGGGGAAAGAGCCTCTCTGCTCCTGTGTGGGGACAAGAGCAGGGCTCTGACAAGCTCTTTAAGCTCCCCAGGCTCCAGAAAATGCTGCGCAAAGTGTTTTAGCAACAAAAGTCTTGAGAAGAACAAACACTCTAATCCCTTAATGAGCCGGCTGATCCCCCATCTTGGCTCTGGCTTCTCTAAAGAGCCACACGCTCCCCTCCTCCCTGGCCCCCGGCCCCCTCCGGAGCAACCCGCCGCGGCCGCCTCAGAACCGATTCAAGGTGCTCTTCGGGATCCAATCCAATTACCCTGCGTCCTGCTGAGCGGCCCCACAGACCGATGGCTCTTTCAGGGCTGAGTCTTATGGCCTGTTAATCCTCCCCTCATTAAAAGACCTTGTTCCTCCCTCCTCAGAGATGGGGAAAAAAACCAAAACAAAAACCCACCACAAAAAAACCCCAGCCCCACACTGGGAAAAGTTTAATCAAGAGAGCCCCAAAGCGGAGCGCAAAAGCTGGCCCGCAAGCTGCAGGCTCTCCCCGCTCTCAGGGGTCACCTCTGCCTAACTCGGGGGTGTCTCTGCCTCCTCCTGCCCCCAGACCTGGCTCGCACATGAAGAAGACGGGCAGGCAGCCGGCCCTCGCGCTCTTCTTGCACTGCGGCTTTATTGGCTTCTCTTTAATGGGCCTGTCATTAAGCCAGGAGGAAGCCGGGTGGGAGGGTTCCCATAAAACTAAGGCCTCACAGCTAATGAACGCGGCACCCGGGGGGAAAGGACACAGGAGCGGCAGTTGTAGTTGGTCACGCAGGGCTGAGCTGGCCTTTGACAGCCTCGCAAGGACAGGGTCCCTCCTTGCTGGGAGAGGAAATGTCGGAGCAGCCCACTCTGCCATCCAGCCCTTTGGTCCCACGCATGCGGGAGGGACCGGGGTCTCCAGCCCAGAGGTTGGCCATTCCCACACCCGGGGAGCTCTCCTCAACGCTTAGCTGGAGGGATGAGCCAGAGATCAGTCAGCTGCAACCACCTCCTAACCAATGTGCAATGCTGCCTCCCTTGGGGTGATCGTGCTCCTCTCTATTCTGCTTCCTCCCGTCCTGAAGATGCAGTCGCAAACCCCAGCGTTTTCCTTCCAGGTGCTACCTAAAGTCTGACCAGCTCAGATTAGAATCCACCAGTCTTACTGTAGCTACTGCTACTGGTGCCAGTACTCATCAGCCCACCGACAGTGCCACAAAGAGCAGGACCGCTCTCTTCTGAGGGAAGATCTGCGAACATGCAAGCCAGTCCCATCCCTACAGCAACAAGGGCAATAAGCAAATATGGTGAAGCCAAGAAAATACTCGACAGTCAGCATTTTCCAAAACAAATCATAATTCTGATCATCACTGTCTGGTCGGCTGGATTAACATCTGCACCAGCACATCACAGAGCAGAATTTCAGTCCCAGGTCCAAGAAGTGTTTAAAACATTGCTAAAGATGGAGACAAACCTGGAAAGTTTAGGTGGAAGATAATAACAAAACCAGGGTTAGGTAGGATGGTAGGGTTACAGCAGGGACTTCTCTCTAAAGATAAGGAGATAAAAATGAAGCAGAATAAAATTAAGGGAGAAACTTCCTGGCAGGGAAACCCACTAGGAATCTTCACTATTCCAAGCTTTTGAAGATTTCACCTAGGAAAAAGACTACAGGGCATATTTTGGTACCAGAAGAGCCTGAGCATATGTTGTGGTACAAGGGGTAGCACAGGGCTTGGGGAATCACAGTTTTGTTTGTGGCTCGGATACCAGCTCACAGTACAGCCTCACCGCAGACTAAATTCGGCACACACTTAAGATGCTGCTCCCATCCCACCCAGAAGAGAAGTCTTTTGCCGAATTTAGCCCAGCCAGTCAGGCTCTCAGAGACAACCTAAGCATCATGACTTCTGGGCCCAGGCGAAGGATAATAATTCCTCAAAGTCTTCTTAGAATTGAGGCAGGCTCACTTGAAATCAACTACAGAGGTGGTCGGCCTCCCTTGAGAACTGCATGAGTTCCTGGCAGTTGTAACAACATGTATGAAAAGGAGCCACGAGAATGAAATAACTCATTTTTGTGGGGCAAATGGCTCGTCCCAGCTTGGGCTAACCCAGGCAGGGGTGAGTCAGGCTCTGCTCTGGCCGTGCACTATCAGGACCATCTCTAACACACACCTGTGACGCTCTGATGCAATGGGGCTCAGGACTGCACGTGACTGAGAAGGATTTCAGAGATAATAAAGGCATGATTAGGTCTTCCCAAAATTTTGTTGTAGCAGGAAACTGGAGCATTGACTTACTGAGCATTTTCACAGTCGGTATCTGAATTTTTTTCATGTAAGATCGTCAGCAAGGAGTGAACTTACTAAGCTGGAAATTACATTTTTCAGTGGGGTTTCGTTTTGAGTTTTTTGAGGCAAGGAGAGAAAAAAAGTTTTTCAATTTTCTGATAACTTCCTTTTTCCCTCCCCAGCAGAAAAATTCCTTACCAGTCTGTCACAGGCCCCAGGGAGGTGAACTGCATGATCTAATTGGGCATTATCTCAGTCTTCTCCAATTTCTCTCTTGTCACACAGTCTGCTTTTTGACCTATGCCAAGAGAAACAACGTTGGCATGCATCCTTTTTGGCTTTGACAGAGCCTGTTTCTGCTCAGCTCTCTTCCACAAATTCTTTCTAGTTATGCCATCTCATCCGTTCGCATTGCACTTGTACATTTAACACCATAATTACAACACATAAGATTAGAAATCAGACTCACCTTTTCCCACCTAGTGCTGTTTGTTTCTTGTTCTTTGTACTCCCTTCAGGAGGACCAGTGAAACTCAGCCAGTCTGCTTCACTTTTTGTCAATGGTCAGGGTCATTTTTTATCCTTTCTTATTGAACCCAGCCATCTGCAGAGAACTACTTTGCTCAAGAACTTGGTCTCTTTCTCTGCTCACCGGTTGTCACCATCAGCTGATAATACCTCCCCATCTGTTGTTTGAAATTATTTTCTATATGATTTCTGTGAATGATTCAAGCCGTCTTGATCAGTTTTGACTGGATGGAGTGGTCACACACTCCATTTCTTTCCCTCTGGGTCTTCAGTCACTTTTAAAGTCAGGGCTCGGGTGATATCCTGGAATTTTCAGAACAAAATAATTTTCCATTACCTCCCACTAAATTTTACTGACAAGTGCTTTGTTTCACAAATACTCTGGCTAGTAAACCTGTCTGCTAGAATACCATCAGAAAACATGCATCTAAGAGAGAAATCCCAAGGAAATTTGTCTAAGTTTTTTGTTGGATAGTACATTAACGGAAAATGCTTTCTGTGTGATGATTGAAATCATTATAGGCTGAGTTCAGCAATGCTCCTGCAAACACAGACCCGGTCCTTTGACACTGCACAGAACGCTGAGAGCTCTGGACTTGATCCAGCTAAATATTTAAGCACATGAGCAGCTTAAGAAATGAAGTGCGTGGTTAAATATCTAGCTAGATCAGGGCCAAAACGTTTGGCGTCTCACAGGATAGCTCCATATAAATGCTTTTCATTTCAAAAAAAAGGTCAATTTTTCATCAAAAAATATATTAGGAATTACCAACTTCCTTTGTAGATGGAATTTAACCTGGTTGTCTAACTTAATATCATGCCTTTAACCCTTCTCTCTGCAGGCAGTTATTTAGAGGAAGGGTTCTTCTTATACGTTGTCCCTCAGTTGCACCACAAAGCTCATTTCTTGCCGAGGTCTCAGCCCGGGAAGCCCCACATGGTTGTGACCAGTCTCAGCAGGTTCCAGCAGAGGAGGGAAGGTGGTCTGAAGGACACAAATATGCAAAGACTCATAATTTACAAGGGGTATGTTCTCAAACAGTACTTGTAGCAGGATGTCAAGGGGCTGGCCCAGATGTGGAGGTCAGATACACGTGTATAAGCCAGACTTGCTCGCTCTCTCTTTGTCAAGCAATTACTTGCTCTGTGGGTAGCACAGGAGCCTGTGAGATAGAGATCAGAGCCCTCTGTGCTAGCTACCAGCATGAACGCAGAGTTAGCGTCCCGTACACCTTCTTCTAAAAGAACCACAGCAAAGGCTGGGAGGGGAAACTAAACCTTTCCAGCAGGCTGAGCTGAGGGCTTTCCTGTCTCTCTGTCCAGAAGCAGTTACTGGGGCTAGCAGTGGAGAAGACTACAAGGCATCATCAAGATCTATTCCTTCCCGCTTAAAATTTCACCTCACAGGTTTAATGGAGCTGGCACATGGCCCACCATGTCGTCCTCTGCCCACTGCCACCTTTACCAGTTTATCCCTGTGGACTGGGGACACAGGAAGCCCGTGGTGGCAGGGAGGTACACCAGTATCTCCCAGAGGGGATAGGTCAAGAGGAAGTCAAGTCAAGCGAGGTGGCCTTTTAGTGCATCCTCCCTCTTGGGGCCATAAATAGCTCTTTCCTCTGTGACCCTCGGCCTCCTGCAGCCCTTCCCCACCTCCACCCCCACCTAGCACAGGCTGCTCCTTGCCCTCTGCAGATCATTGTCTCCCTGCTAATTGCCCTGTCTAGGAGGAACAAGTCAGCAGCTTCAGGTGAGAGCCAGAGTGAGCTGTTAATAAGTAAATGATAAAAAAAAAAAAAGTTACAGAATGAACTTGTTTCTTGCCAGGACTTGCCTTGCAATTTGGCAACCACAACTGTCCTGTTGCAGAAGGGCTCGAGCTCTTTTTCTCCCCTTGACCCAAAAGTCTTGACAGTAATATTAAGCTTGAACATGGGGCCCCAGCTCCAAGAAGCATGCATGTGTGTGTGCATGTGCCGGGTCTTGCCAGCTTGGAGGCTGCCCTGATAGCCACACTGTGTGGCCATGTCTGTCTTACTAAATAAAACAAGGCCTGGCAACAATGTGCCCCCAGATCATCTGTACTTTTTAATTAACTACAGGCTCCCTGGCTGGGAGATGGCTCAGTCTCTCAGGCAGTGCCTGGCCACGAGATGTGCCACCACCCAGCCCCACTAGTCAGTGTGGACAAAACCTCAAGTTCCATGCCAGCATGCCTTGCACCCTTGGACGCCGTTGCGTGCAGCACCTCAGGGCCCCATTGTGCTCTGGAGAAGATGTTTCTTGAGATGTAGTGACATGATGGTCTCTCTCAGCATGAGCCAGGTGCCACGCAGGCACCATGGTGCTGCAGAGCCAGCAGTGACAGTCACCCACTGCTGCTACAAACCACAGTGAGCTCACAGGAATCTCCTCTCAAAACCAAGCACGACATGAAAGAGAGACAAAGGGTTTGGACTGCTTCCTAGCCAGCAGCCCAATTCCAGAGGAGAGATTGCAGGAAGGAACCTCTGACATTAGAAGACCTCAGAGCAGACCCATTCCCAGCCCCTGATTCAAGCATCGGCCAGAGGGCCCAAATTTCCCCTGAAAACACCACCCTGGGCTCTCTGTGCCGTCTGGCTCATAGGAGATGCTGTGGCTCCTGCCCCTCTCTGGAGCATGGTGACTCCTGTTGCTGCCCCATCCCAGGAGGTGGTGGGTGGTGGCTGGACTCCTCCGTCGGCCACCTTTGTGAGCCTAACCCTGTGGGGTCTCGTATTCCTTTGAAACCCGAGTTGTGTTGATGGATATATTTGCTGGGTGCCTCCCGTCTCTCCTGGGCTCGGGCTGCCCTGTCTGGAGGTTCTGTGAGGGAGAGGGGTCTGGAGTTTAAGAGCGTTATTGTTACCGGAGGAAGGAATTTTTGGTCCTATAAATCAGAGGCAGGCAGCAGTAGGGCCAGCATACTTGGGCTGTGTGAACAAACTTCATTTCCTGGGAGACTGGCCTTCAATCACCCTCTGTCATACTCCACTGATCAGAGGTGGACATGAGAGGAGTTCATTAAGGTGGAAGAAAAATAATATAATAGGTCCTCCCCATGCATGCACTATTCCCGACCCCTGGGGGTGGCAAGACACCCCTTCCTTGTGCTGAGATCCAAAACACACACGCACACACACAGAGTCACTCACCCTGAATATGCTGGTATTCCTCTGCCTAAGCAAATTTCCTCCTAAAAATGGACACCTCGAACATAGCCCGAGGTTTTTTCTGGCTACTTTTCAGATGAACTCAGTTCCACTGTCTGTTGACTCGCTTTGTAATTCTTGGCTGCACTCTGCCGGAGAAGAATCAGGCCCAGCACTTGGTGCAAAAGGAACTGACAATTTTCCGAGCAAAACAGAAAGCTCAAAGCTCCCCTTGTTGATTTTGTTTCCTGGCTTTCTGAATGGATTTTTTTTTTTTGGGGGGGGTAGAGGAGGATAATCTCTTCTGTTTCTCCTTACTGTCCTTCAGCACCACTGATTTTGAAAATTATTGGAATTAGGAGAAGGGGCAAGAATGACAAGTAGGCAAAAATTAAAAAAGTAAATATGGTGAATGAGAAGAGAAAGTATTTTGAGTAAAGGATCTGGGAAAAAATTCCAAAGGGGACAATTGTTTACAAAAATTTTTGTGTTTTCAGGAACAAATCATGAGCCGACTTGCTATGTGGGAACACAGAGAAGAGCTCTAATAAGGCCCAAGAGGCTGAGCTGGTGTCTGCTGTGGACTGGTGCTGTGGTGATACCAAGTGGTATAAAAGCTCTTCAGACTTCTGAGCTCGGTTGGGCTGGTAGCATCCATTTGTATGCTTTTCACAGAAAGCATAAATGAAAGAAAGACATTACTGATTGTTTTGACCACTTTGAAAACACTTTTCTTAGCAGTTCTTATGCTTATAAGATACAAGTACAAACCAGGGACCCACTGGTCTCAGGCAACTGATACAAGATAAATTATGTTATTTTTGAGGTGCTGCCCGAGTCCTGATTGAGGCCGGTGGGCAGCTGGTGCTCTCCTCCTCCTGTGTGGTAAATAGAGGTGCCCCTTGTTTAGTGAGCTCCTTGCAGGCAGTTTGAATCGATACCTAGTTATGTTGCTGGAGAAAGAGTGGTTCTGTCCAGGCAGACAAGGGAGCATAGGCACTGCCGCCCTTGCATCCAGTGTCTTGATTGTCTCTCTCTGTGACATCTAGAAGCGCTGAATAGGAAACAAGGGAAGGATTTTACCTGAACTGATCCTGGGAAAAAGACAGCCTGGCAGCCTGCAGATTGCAACGTGGAGGACGAGCCGCTGCTCACAACCCTGACTTCACATGGCAACACCTCACTTTCTCACCTTTGCACAGTTCTGCACTTGATGTTTCTGCACATCCTAGCAGCGGTGGCCATCTGCAGCAGAAGCATTCAGCCTCTGCGGCAAGGGAAAGACCTGAGACTCACGTATCCTGGGGGAAAAAGCAGAAAGTTGGTGAGCTTACAGGTACTGAGGGATACACTGATTCAGCGCATCCTCTGTGAAGATCATACCAAGGAAATTCCTTTCCTTATGATCTCTTTGAGAGCCATGGTCTCCAAGGAAGGCAGCAAGGTACATCCACAAGCATGTTAGCTATCCTAAGGAGCAGCAGACTGCTGCTGGTTTGAGAAGCAGCTCTTATATTGGTGGGTATGAAATGAGTCGTTTCTGCTTAATATCAAGAGGCTGAAGCTGGATGGTGAGGCAAAACAGAGTAGTATTTAATCACCCAGAAAATGTTGGAGGATATTCTCAGAAGGTTTCTTGTAGGGACGCTTACTGCATAGAAAACATAGAAAAGTGGTACCGTCTTCTCTAGAGAGCTAGATCAGACATTTCAGTGGCACTTGATGAATGGTCGGTGAAGGATTTCGCAGGCCTCCCAGATGAAAGAGGTTGTTCGAAAACAGGACTACGGGGTGACTTTTCCACCCTGGCTGTTCATCACCAGACAGGCTGTTTGCAAACCTGCCTTTTTATTTACTGTGTGAAATCTTTCTGAACAGACTTTTTACACTAATATCTGAAAGGACAGCTGTGCTGTTGTTAATGGATATACATTTCTGTTAACTTCGATGCTGTTTAGCATATCTGCATTAAGGAAAAGTTCACTGGGTTTGTTGAGAAGAGCCAGAGAACAAGGATGAATTAACTCCAAGCTCTGCTGTACTGAAAAGCAAAGGGAATAGAAAAACCAAGCTAAAAAGCTAAGGCCACTGCTGGAGCAGAGGGAAGAAAACAGCGTGTGATACTGGTGATGCACTGGGGCACACCAGTGGGGGTGAAGGGACTACGGCTGGAGATATCCAAGGATGCTGTCAGAAGAAAGAAAGTATATGATTGAGGTGTACCCTATCCCCAAACACAGCTATATGCCCCAGCCCACTCCCACTACATCAGAGCTCTGTTTGGGTCATTAGTGCTTGTTTTAATTTATTTAGCCAATTTTATCGCTGGAAACACACAGTGATTTACAACCTTCCCTGACTGCACAGATTAATAAGCCTTCTCCTCACTTCCCCTAGAGACAATTAGCACGTAGCCATGATGGGAAATGACTATGAGGAACACGCAGGCAATATTCTGAGAGAGCTAGACATCAGGCCGAATTCTGCCTACAGACAAGGTCACTTGAAAGCCACCACCCATGCTCAAATCCTCACCTGGAGAGAAAAGCTACCCCCATCACTGGGCAGAGCACACAACGAAATGGACTGAGCAGCTCCAGGGGCACATCTGGCTGCAGAGTGCAGTTTGAATGCGGAGTCCTCTGGGGAGCTGGCATCTACTGGCCAGAAAGAGATAGTGATCCCAGCCTTCTGCCTGTTATGCCATTGATTTTGTCTGTGCCCTCGAAGCCCCTTCTGTCTGCTTAGACTGCTTCTGCTCTTGGAGAGGAGAGTGGCTTTCTTACTGTGTCTGATTTGGGGCTTGGCCCTGCTTAGGGCAGAGGCTGGTCTAGACACCTCCCAGGGTTTCTTCCAACCTGATCCGTTCTGCAACTCTGAGACACCCTGCTCTTGACACATGAGGACCCCGAGTTGTAACTCAGTCCAAGGAAGAGTTGAGGCAGCTGTCCCAGTCCAAGGAAGAGTTGGGGCAACTGTCCTTAAGGCTGCAGACTTGACTGCCAGCTTCAGAAGGCTTTACCATTAGACATGGAACATAACCAATGAAAAAAAAATAATATCTGGTTATCTTCCTCTTCTTATTTTGGGTTTGCCTGTTATTTTCTTTTCCCAAGCCTTCACTGTTTTCCCCTTCCCTTCTTTTGTTTTGTGGCGGTGGCTTCTGCAGTACCAGCCAATGCTTGGCATGAACTGGGTCCTGGGGTCTGGCCAGGAAAGGACTACCTCTTCATTGTGGGCTCACCCAGTGCCGTGGGCACCACACTGCCACTGGGGACTGTAGGTCCTGCCAGTATACAGACGCTGAGGATGGACAAACCAAGCATACCGCGTGGGGGGTGGTAAATCCCTGAACATCGAGGTGTGTGCAGCAAAGAGGAGGGGTGAAGGGGCTTTCTGAAGGCCACCAAATCAAAACCCCACCTCAACACACTTCCTGGGAATGGCAGAGATTACTCTGTGTGCCCGTGGTATGTGGCCCACCATCCCTCTCGCACTTCCAGGCAGCTCCTTGCCTGCAAGCGCTCTTAAAGACTTGGATTTTAAAACAAGCACCAGCTATTCAAACTCATTCTTTCAAAATCTAAGGGAAGAGGGATGGCAAAAATGTGCTGACAATTTTCTAAATTTTCCATTTGTTTATTTTCTTAGCTTACTGAAACTTTCTTTTTCTCCAGTTCTGAGATGTCAAAAGTACTTTTGTTCTCCAAAACAGAAAAAGATTTGGATTTTGAGAAAGAAAATTTGAGAAAATTTTATCAAAAACTTTACCAAACTTGCAGTCCTTTTTATCTCCCCAAGTATTTTTAAAATTATCCTTACCAGATATGTTTGGGTGGAGGTGAACATGGTAAACCCCACTTTACAAGCAGGAAAACTGAGTCACGTACAGATGAATCCAAGCATCGGGCTCCTGCTGCTCTAGGATATCTTCTTTTTTACTGCAGAGTCCCATAATTAGTTATTCAGTGTGCTCTGATCTCCTTGTAAAGCTGGGGCTTTAAGGGTGGTGTTAATAACCTAACTCTACTTCCACTCTTCTGCTGACCCACACTCATCACCTCGCTAAAGGAGGCCCATAGGAAGCTCAAATGCCTTCAGATGCTCCGAAGTACCATGTAGGTGGTGCAGAGCTGAGAACACAGGAGTCACCAGAGATGACAGAGGACTGTATCTATCACTGTCACTCAGCAAAGCCCTTGGCTACATCTGCCTGCTATCATGCTTTCTTCCTGAGCAGCTTGGTCCTGCTTCTCTCCTGAAACCCCATCTGTGAGCATCTCAGACTAAACCAGAAGCCCTAAGGAAAGTCTGGGTGGGACTCCTGTGGCAGCCCAGCAGCTCCTTGGAGTTTGCTGGTGTCCTTGCACTTCCCTGTGCCCCAGGGGCACCAGGGCACCTGGTCATTGCCCACCAGCTCTGTGTGTGTCCACTGCCTTCCTGGCAGCTGCAGTTCACAGGTCTTATGGGGCATATGCCCACAGCAATCGTATAGCCTCTTGAATAACACTGCTGTGATTTTGCTCTCCCATTCAGGTTCCAGTGACTGCATTGTCCTGGCAGATTGTCCATGGCTCTCCATGGGGGTCATTGCTATGGCAGGACCCACATGGATATCTGTAAGGACAGTTTCTAGTCCTCACTTCAAGATATCATTGAGGAATCCGATTTCTCTTTGCTCAGGCAGAGTCTCTGCTCTCCTGGGAGAATCTCATCTCAGCCAAAAGCTCTTCCTTCTCATTGCTCAGGCAGCGCAGGGTTGCTTCCACCCCTGGTCCCCACAGATTCCCCTCTCCCTTCCTAGAGCAGCAAGGAGGTCTGAGGCGGCAGCAGGACCACAGTATGTTTCTCCAGGAGATGATGGGTCGGAGAGGCCGAGGGGAGCGGCTTTTCGGGTGTAACCATGTTGACTGTGTTGCCTTTCCCTCCGCTCTGAACCCGGCCCCGCTGATAGACATTAGTGGGTGGGAGGCTGGCTCACTCCAGAGAGCCTTTGACATAAAGGGAGTTTTCACCCCACCTCTCCATCAATCAAAACTTAAACTTATTTGTGCTTATATGCTACTTCTTAAGTAGAGAAAATAAAAACTGGGTTTAGGAGAGTGCAAATATTTAACAATAAAAAAACCACATTAATTTACCCTTTTTCATTTCTACAGAAGAAACCTTAATGGAGTCACATGACTCTTATTCTAAGTGATAAACCACAGGTCATAAAGCACCACTTTATCACTCTGCACAAGCAGTATAAATAACAGCTATTACCCAACCTCACTCCATCTGATAAGCTCAGAGATTTTCTAATATACATTTCTGATTTTTTTAAATAATATTCATGATCATTTCCTCTTGAACGTTATGAGTCTCTGGCTATGTGGCCCTTGAAACCAGGGCCTGCAAGCCCTTGTACCATCTCCCTGATTTATGGCCGTGTTGGTTGGGACTGACGCCCTAATGAAATCTGTGACACCGCATTAATGGGGCTGTTTGTTACCACCGGAGTTCAGCGGCTGGCTGTAGTCTCAGAGCTGTGCTCAGGAAGGCACGGGCAGAGTCTATAAAACCCACCCAGTGGGCAGCAAACCTACCCTACCTGCACACACCGGCACCACCCCACGCAGAAGGTGCCTGGCAAGGTCGGTGGAAGCTGTCGAGGGTGCAGAGAGTGGCTCACGGCTCAACACCGCACGCCGCAGCTGCACAAGCTCAAGGAGAACGCGACGAACTCCGGGTCTTCCCCAGGACCACAGCTACACATGCAGACACACGTCTCTCAAGCGTGTAATTAATACCCAGCCCCCTGTGTGCAGTCATTCAGTTGCACAAGCCACAGTGAATGTGCACCATCAGATTACCCACTAACAAGCACGTGTGTACGGAGTGTAACCGACACACATCCCTTCTACATGCAGGAGCTCTGCAGCCTCAACAGGACGTGCGGGCAAACAAAGATCGCCCCACACCTCTCCACCATCCTGCCCAGGGCTGGTTTCCCGCTGGCTCTAGACCAAAGGCACAGGACAGCAGGCAAAACCTGCCTGTGATGCATGTGTGCTGCTGCGGCAACGTTTTCCAGGGTGATCTACTCATGTCGGCTGAGACATCCAAGTCAAATAGCCACCCAGTTCTCATCAAAACTAATGGCAGTTTGGAGGACGATTCATGTCCTCAGCTCCGAAAAACTGAGCCAGCATGTACGCAGCAAAGATCTCATGTATCCTCCGCACAATAAAACATATCTGCAAGACAGTTATTTTAATACCAATATGCCCTGTATAGAGACACATTATTGTGAACTCAATCTTGAGGCTACCATGGTAAGCAGAGAGAACTCCAGCTTTCTGTAAGCAGGGTGGATTGGTACCTCTCCTTGGGCTAAGTAATCACCCAGAATATTTTAACATACATACACCCTTGAGTATCTGGACCTATTATAGGCTGGTTGAAGCTGTTAGTCTCTTTTTTTTTTTTTTTGCAATCAGCCACCATCAGCACGCACTTTCTCTTCAGTTTTATTTGTTCCTGTTCGTCTTTGTTTCAGTTTTCCTTTTTTAAAACAGCTTAGGAAACAAATGCAAAAATCCACGTTCATGCAATGCAGACTCCTATGCAACAGGAAATAAAAATGCCAAAAGTGAATATTTAGCCTTACTTCTGCCCTGGGGTAAAACTTTGTCAGCTGCTATAACTGTATATTATTTATCAAACAATGCAACATGGTAGACACTTTCTTCCACCTTAGGTACATACAAGGAAAAGTCTTCATTCCTGTGTGCTTCATTCTACAACTTTTAATGCAGGCCTATTCATTGAACAGAAAGCATTCTTCAGAAACATTTTGGTGCGAAAAGTGGCAATACTAAGGAATATATTGTTGTGGCTATAAAATTCAGTGCCTTTTTTCAGGATTGTTTTTGTAGTATTTTCAATAGTCAAAATGGCTTACCAAGAAATCAGGGGTTTGACTAATTCACATCTGCTGGAATTATTAAATAATTACAAATAATAAAGCATTGAGCTTAAAAACGACAATTTAAAATCAGTAATATTGATATGGCTGAGTTTCATTTGTCCTGGAAAGGAAACAGCTTTGACAAGATCATATTTTTTAATAAAATGAGTGTGGTATTTTTCTATCAGGTCTCTTTAATTCCAGCATCATAAAAATGTGGTATATCTTTATTGATAAGAGTTTAGCTGGTGAATTCTCTTCTCTACAGCATATATATGTTAATGATTTTCTGAGCACTGACATACAATGCGTTTAACCAGACGATTTTTCCTTTCACTCAGAGTTACTTCCCTGAGCAGTAATTTAGTGGGCCGTTCTTAAATGACAACTCTGAGAAATACACACACCACGTCTTGTTAAGAGTGTATTTTAGTGATGTCTTGCTTGACCATGTTTCCTTTTTGTGTAATTGTAAATATTTCCTACTCTTCTTGTGATCTGTAGCTGGAGGGACACAACACTGGAGGAGACCAACTATGTGATCAAGTCCAGTGCACTTGCAATCACAGGTGATTTGCAGCAGGTGTTTAGTCCAAAACAAACTGCAGTATCCCTCCCTATGCCCCAAACCACAGATTTCCCCAATCCTGAACCAAAACTACTTGTGCTTAAAAGACACACACAGACACTCCCCCCCCCCCCAAAAAAAAAAAACAATAAAAAAATTAATAGCACATCACAGAAAAAGAGCAGAAGATACCTGGAAGCAGAGCATCACCCACTGCTGGGAGTTGCATGGGCAAAGAAATGTGGCAAGCGAATAGTCACAGCTGATCTCAGCGCATTGCAAATGTAACTCTAGTCAGGCAGTAGATGTGCTCTCTTTAATGATATTACTGAACAGATTACATAAATGAGTGAGAATTTATGTACAGAATTTGCATGTGTTTGCAACTGATCTGAAACTTATAAATACGTTTCTGTATTTACACGCACAAGTAAATTAATATTGATTTCCAACCAGCAGCACCACCAAAATGGCATTCAAGTGCATGTTTCCAGGTGCAAAGTATTTAGCTGGAGAGCAAAGCAAGTGAATTTGCAATGAGAACAGTGAAACTGTGGATGCAGCTCTGGAAAGAATGATTTGCATTGTTTGTATTGCAGCAGTGCTGGGAGGTTGCAAACACGGTGGGTCTCTCCTGGGCAAGGCGCCCTACCATCGCGTTGCCAAAGAGCTTCTCCCCAGCACCCACTAGTGAGAGAAGTGCCTCAGCACAGCAACACAGGTCTAATTCCCAAGAGGATGCTCATTCCCTGCCCAAGGAGCTTTATTATATTGGGTGCACAGCTCAGCTAAATGGGTAGGCCATTAAAGATTTACAAGCCATTGACACTAGCTAGCTCAGGGACATTGTGGCTACTGGAAGTACCATGCCTGCTCCTACATTGCTTCATTTTCAACCCCCTGCACTTCACTACCTCCCTGGATAGCTGCGGTCTGCACACACTCGGCACCCCTGCTCCCCAGCTTCCCACCCCCCAAGCCCTAACACGCATTCCCTGAAGAGGACCTCCTCCCCCCCTGCCCACTTCCCTGAGCCTGTATCCACTCCTTCCCTCACCTTCCTGCGGTGACACCCTCTAATCTTTCCCAGGGCCAGACACTATCCTGGGAGCCAATGCTGGTGTCCCAAGGCACCATCCCTCGCTGTCCTCTTGCTGTATCCCCAGTCCAGGAGCAAGCATTTCGGGACAGGGCCAGAGAGGGCAGGGGGAACAGGAGCTGTTGGGGCTGTGTGAGTCAAGTCTATACTCCTCTCCTCTTCACCGAAGGCAATTACTTTACCAGGGCTTTGGGTTTTAACCAAGTTTTTTACAATCACTTCTCTCTGGATTTGCCTTTTTTTTTCCTCCTCTCCCTAAAACTCCTCCTGATGTTTGGTGCATTTTTGTTGGGTACGCTTTGTTGTTTTTTGGGTTGTTTTGTTGTTACTGTTGCTTGCAGCCACTGGAGAGTTCCCCTTCCTCTGGTTAATGGCCCATTAACTAGCTCTCTCCATGCAGGGGTAGAGCCTGGGAATTGCTGAGTTCTGGAAAATCCTCACCAGCAAGGAACCTTTCACCAGCAGCAAAATCCTATTTTCAGAGGGGGCTCTGTGAAATGGGGTGGCAAGGGGGGCAGTCCCTGGGCAGGAGGGGTGGGGACAGAGCCCACGGGAGTGTGGGGCACGGGCGTTGTTGCGGTTTCTTGAAAAAAGGCGCTGGCTGTGGGGAAGAGGGGGGAGAGGAGACAGGAGCCGGATTGTTAAAGGATTCAATGAGCTGTGCCCAATGTATTCGAAAGGTGCTTAAGACAGCCAAAGCTCCTCACCAAACACACACCGCTGGGAAGCAGCACAGCACACGCCCACCAGCTGCAGAGAGGCAGCCCAGCTCCCCCCACCCCATACACATCACACCCCCAACAAACAAGCAGCGTCCCCTCAGCCCGTGCCCCACGCCAGCACGACATGGCCAAACCCCAAACCATCCCTGGTACTTGCAGATGTGCCCCCCAGTGCAGGCACCCCACACCAGGGGCCAAGAGGGGCCCAGCTCAGACCCTTCCCCTCCCTCCCGTCTCCTTCCTCCCAGCTGCACCTTTCCAGGTGGAAAATGATTTGCAGCTTTATGTTGTCTCATTCAAGCAAGGCCCATGGCTTGGCCAGAGAGGAGATGCAGGATTTTCCGTAGACCTAAAAAAGAGAAGGCAAAGCGAGTCTTGGGATCAGCAGGACTAGCGAAACCTGGTTCCTGATGGCTTTGTGTCCTGATTCCTTTGCCCTCTCTCCCTCAGCACTGCAGTGACTGCAGGGCACAACCTCTCCTCCAGTGCCTGCCCTTGCCTCAGAAGGACCCGCAGTTTATGTGCTGTCACTGGCTCCAAACCATGTGCTGGTGGGCCACCAGGCATGGAGGTGTTGGCTGGCCAGCAGAGAAGACAAGCAGAGTAGTCCATCATTGGAACTAATGTGGACCTCCCTTCTTCACCCCGTCATCGGTTTTGACACATTTCACAGGTGCAGAGTAGTTTGGTGGACTCTGTCCTTGTGTCAGGTACAGTTGAGATTGACAGGTAGGTTAAACACTGCGGTGAGGAAGGGGACAAATGAGAGACAGTGCAGTTGCTTAGGCTGCGTTACCTGAGCTTAAACTTACCAAAACGTGACAGTTTCAGTTTCATCAGTGTCTCAGCTGCATTTGCAGAACACAACATGGCTCAGGCTCATGACCGTAAGTGGTCAGCTTGCCACAGTTTAATGAAGTAGCTCCCATCAGCTGAGCTGCAGAAATCACTTTTCTTGGGGGTCTTGCAGCCCAGCTCCACTGCAAGCCCAGCTCACCCACAAGAGCTGAGCCCCTCTGGGCCTTCTGTGAAATACCATGGGACAATCAAAAATGAACTGACACCCAGAGTTGCTCATTGTGGCTGGGCACACAGGCTTACCGGGTGATGCCACACCAGCTATGTGCAACGCAGCAGCGTCATGTTCCTCCTGCCAGTTTCCAGGCTCGGCCAACCCATCCCAAACACTGCAAAGACGGTGAGCCACTGTCACCATTCTGGTGCCACACAGATGCCTACCTGTAGCATCTCCCAGTGCAGGAAATATTAGCAACTGCTGTGGTACTCTGGTACTGCGCCCCCTGGATCAAGATTAGGAAAAGGAGAGGGATGAGCTAGGTCTTAAGGCCATGTATGAAGTCTATATCAGAAAAGAGGAGTGAAGCCCAAACCTGGGTCTCCTTATCTTCTGGAGTGATCCTAAGACTGCCTGCACACACCGGAGCATGCACATGTGACACACCACCGTGGTGCTGGCGCTGGCACTGAGGGGTACATGGCTGTGTCATCTGGAGCACGGGAAAGCCAGATGCCTGATGCTGCTTTCGCAAGAGATGGTGATCTCAAAACTGCAGCCCTTCTCCAGCTGAGGGTGGCTACCACCAGCCAGTACATACACCCACAGACACCCAGCACCCCCCTAAGGTAGTTCTCATATGGCAGGGAGGGGTACATGGGGCTGCACGTGAGACACCCCACGGCAGGACCTGATGCTACCTGCAGGTGCAAGTGAGACCCAGACGTGGGTGCCCGCGTGGAGCGTGCGGCGGCTGTGCACATGCTGGTGCAGCGTGCCCATGCCAAGCGAGGTCCACAGCCACAACAGAAATGTGCAGAATTTGATACCGCAGATGCACCGGCCCCATGGCAACACTTGCCACCAGTTGCTGCTCCAGGGTCACCTGCCCCTGTGGCCACGGTCCCAGAATGGCCAGCTACCTGTCTAAGGGGCGATTTTGGTCTGCACAGTACTAGTTCACCTACGAATTACCATGTCTGATAAAAGCAACAGTTTCTTACCTTGCATTTTTCATAAATCTCAAAGTTAATGACAAATGAAGTAATCGTGATTACCCCCATTTTAAAGGCAGGGAAACCGAGGCCCCGTGTGGCCCAGTGTCTCCCAGCTGGCTGGTGGCAGGGACCAGAGACACCCAAGCTCCCTAAATTTCAATCCAGTGTGCAGGAACTGGATTGTCATGTGGGCAGTATTCACAGTGTGATGCCCATACTGGTCTTGGTGGTGGCTTGTGTAAGACCAGCTTTAGACCCAGGGTGGTCAGGTGGGAAAGGGACACTCCCTGGCAAGCTTTTGCCTCAGAGAAAGCCCTGAAACAAAGTTCAGCTCAAGGGCCTGGTGAAAAGGGTGCCTGCAGGGCCACCCGCACTGCTCTCCAGTTGCTCCTAAGCACTGAATTAATCTGGCTGAAGTTCTGGGGAAAGTGGAAAAAATACATATGTGGAGACAGAAACTAGCTCCACCGACCACTCACACTGTTTGACATTAAAAAGTGCTGACAGCAGAAAGGGAGGAAAGGAGTGGACGAAGGGCCACTTTCATCTCATGACAGTCTCCTGCCAGCCCCAGCCACCGTGTCTCCCTCTTGCCCCCCCTCCCGGCCCCTTGCTTTCCTAGGCATTTATTAAATAGGGTCACAGCCCGCATTGGAGTCCCTCCCACGGCCCTGGCAAAATGAAAACACTCGCCCATCACCATGACCCCCACCCTCCCAGATATCCAGCTCCTTTGCCATTTCCCCCCACTCCAGAACTGAGATCTCCACCGCACTGCAGCCTTGAAGTTTCATAGCCAAGTATCAAGGCAAAGGGCTCCAGGGAGGGGGAAGGTCTCCCCCATTTTACATTAATTATCTCATTTAGTTGAAAGAAAAGTCCAAAAATGGAACTTTCCCTTGGCAATTTATGATGCTGGAGCAGTAATTTATGGCTCGATACAACTTGATTTTGCTCCTTTACACACGCACACAGATAGAGACGCACATACATACATACACTTAAGGAGACACTACCCTGAATTTATCACACTAAGTACCTGCCTGCTAAAAGTAAAGGACTGAACATAATTTACAAGGCAGGATGGGGAGGGGTTCACATGTAGGGGGAAACATTTAGAAGAGTTAATGTTTGAAAGTTGGTCTTTGAAGGCAGGAGGCTCCCCTGGATAGAAAGAGAAAACCTCAGTAATTTAAACTGATGTATCAGTTTCAGAAGAAGAATGTGCTGGTAATGAAACTGTGCATGGGCAAAAACAACAGGCGGCCGGGTTGGCCATGACAGCTCAGACACCCTCCAGGGAGAAGGTCCTGATTTCAGCATGAGACCAACAGCGTCTGAGATCTAATTCGCCGGGGCAGTAGCCAAAGCCTCCTGTCAAAGCAGCTGGTCTGATGTGGGACACACAACTTGGGTGCAGAAGCAAATGTGGGTCATCAGTGGGGTTTGAATCATGGCCATGGCATGCCAGCAGTGTGACCCACTCTGGCTGCGGCTGGAGGAGGAGGGAGGGGACCTTGTGCTGCAGATGTGCCGTTAGTTGTTTCAGTAGCAGCCGGGCACTGGATGACCAAAGAAGGGGACTTGCCTGTCCCAAAATGCTGACCAACAGGGCAGACAACAACAGGGAAGGAGCAGAGACGGGTAAGTGATTCGTCCGAGGCCACCCCGCAAGCCAGCTGCAGAGCCACAGTTATGGCCAGCATTTGTGTCTCCCCAGCCAGCGATGGAAGCCGCCTTTGGTTGCACTGGGGAAGGGCTCCTGAGCGGAAAACCAAATCTTGACTTGGAAGGGAATCCCACACGTCATCCCACTCCACCAGGGAGACCATCAGCAGAAATAGTTCATCCCAGGCCTGCCGTGAGATGAGTAGCGGTGCAAGGCATGGGCAAGGTCTGCGTGGCACGGCTGGCGCGCTGGCGTGAAGGCTTTTGTTGGGCATCACAGGTCACGTGAAAGAGAGTTTGGGACACACCTGTCTTGTCAATGCCTGAGTGTGTGAACTGATGGCACAGCTTGCCCAGATCCTGCTCTGGCTGAAACCTTCCATGTTGCGACACTCACATGTTTCCAGGCTGTACCACCTCCAGGGGAAATGGAAAAGGGAGAACAAATGGGAACATCCTGGCTTCCTCTCTACATTTTCCAGTGTATCTTCATGAAGTGTCCTCTTCCCATCTAGACATACCTGTGGGGACTCCCTGAGTGCCTTCCCAGCCAGCCCTCTTCTGCAAACCTCTGTGACTGGTGTCCAAGGGAGAGGCCGCTCCACACCCTGCATCCAGGAAGATGAAGGAGGTGAAGCCTGAGCAATTGAATATGCTGAGGTGAGAAACATGTGCAAAGCATCTCAACTGCTAGTTGCTTTTCTTCTGCACACACCAACTTCCCTAACTTCGCAAGATATCTCTATCTTCCAGCTAGGAATCTGAGCCATAGGACTCATCTAGTGACTTGGACCTGGGCAAATACCATTAAATCTGTCAGCCGAGTGCCAGGTGAGCCCCCTGCAGGCAGACAATTCTTCCACTCTGGGGGACCTGCGCTTGGTTTGGTCGGGCACCCACTTTAACCCCTATTAAACAGACCCACTGTCTTTGTACAGAACCGCATACGCAGTTTCCTCCGTATCACAGAATCCTTTCACCCTTACAACCCCAAAATCTTTAATACCATTAGGACAGGAGGCAAGTATAGGTATAGAGGAAGGAGGCAAGAAATGACCTTTTGTTTAAAAAAAAAAAAAAANAAAAAAAAAAAAAAAAAGATTGTAAAAGTGATTTGAGACATGCTCATTACCCAAATGCAAATTCTTTCAAAAATACACCGTTCTGAACACCGTGGTGAGAATGTCCCATTAAAGTGATGGGGCTCTGCATCATCCAGAGTACACCAGACAATAGCCCCTGCTTGTCAATCCGCCCAGCAGATTTCTAGAACAAACCAACAAAAGCCCCAGAAGGTGATTTGTATGTGCACACCAAAAACTCGCTCCCTTTGGCAGGGAAGGTGTTCTTTTTCTTACCACTTCCTCTGTAGACATCAGCTTGTTCACAAATCTTGCAGCAACCCACAGCCGTGGCATTAAACAGGTGAGGAGAATAAGGGTTTTTTTCGTATTGATTTAGGGACGGTTTCATTTGTAAGCGAAAGGGCAGCTGTCAATAGACTGCATGATCTAAGGCACCAGTCCAGAGAAATCTTAGGCACGTGAGTGCTCGGGAGCAAGCATGGGATTCAGGGCTGTTGAATCGGGGCCAGCAGCCTAAACCAGGCTTTATTTCATGTTGCATCGTAATGCTATTGCGCGAATGAGAGGGAAGTATTATTAAATGGGAGGATGGAAGAGGAAGAAGAAAACATGTCTATTTCTTATCCAATAATGTTAGCAATATATTTATAAAAACGAAACAAGACTAATCTTTGTTCCTCTGTGCTTCTCAGGGAGCCCTGTCTACGTTGTCTGTTTTGTTTAGACTGCACACTCTTCACAACAGAGATTATCTGTATTTTGTGTCTTGTAAAGCACTGGGCACTTTTATATAATAGTAATAATCTATAAAATACACAAATAAAAGGATCAGAGCAAGGAAGTGATGTTGCAGGGTTGTTTCTGCCTGAAAAGAGCAGCAAAAAATACAGTTAAAAATAGCTACGTTTACTTTGATAATAAAATGTGTGTGAGTGATTGTGCATGGACATGCAGAGAGAGAGAGAGATATATATATGTGTACATGCATACAGTAGGGAAAGAGAGCCAAGGAGGGAATAAGTCCATCAAATCTGTAAGTGTGTGGCATGTCAGCATCATGCAAAGTACCCTGGGTGCAACCAAAGCCTTCCGACGCTCCGAGGGACTCACTGGAAGCGCGCAGGATATTAAGAGTGACAAGCCATCAGGACTGCAATATCAGAGCACTAGGGAAGGAAAACTGAAGCAGGGTGTCAGCTCGAATTGTCGTTATCCCCATTCAGGAAAACAGCATCGGGCAATGCAAAGTAGTAGTGGGAAGAAAGGAGGTCGGGACATCTGGGGACTAATCCCCCATCCCCCAGGGATGTTGCACCCATTCAGGACCCGGAACCCAGCGACCTTCGTATCGCTGCCGGTCCTGCTTTTGTCAGCTTGAAGGCGGGGGTGACCATTTGCCCCTGTTCGTGGGGTGCTCGAGGTGGCGGGGCGAGGGGGCGGATGCAGCCCCGCGCACGGGGAAGGGTGTTGGGGCTGCGGGAGGCTGTGTGCGGTGTGGTGGGAGCGCGGAGCGCTGGGCAGCACCAGGGGTGGAGGGGAGGAAGGGAGGGTGGGGAGGGGAAGGCCTATAATCCCCTTGGTAAATCCACGCCTGAACTATAAAAGGATAATCCATGTGCAACCCTGGCCTCACTTATAGGATTTAGCTCTTAGTGTGGAATACTAATATTTGGCTGTTTGTTTACCCCTGTGAACTAATTTGGCAGATTCTTATGATTCTCACAGGGAGAATTTATTTCGATTTTGATATTACTCAAAGCCTTGGGTCCTGGAGTCATAGGATTATATGCAAAGCTCTGAGCAGACTTTTTTAATCCTTTTTCTTAAGGAAAAACTATTTGTTGTGGATGCAGCAAAAAGCTTGAAAGCTGGCCTGCTGTTCCACAACACAATGGCATCAGAAAAGAAGCCACTTGCTAATTCCTTCTTCTTTTTTTTTTTTTTTTTTTAACATGGTGATTTTTAAGCCAGTTTTGCAACTGTGAAAGGTGAATGGGGATCAAGCCCATGATTTCTGAAGAGTCGGCACGGTCAAGCCGGGCTCTGCTTGTAGATTCACCCTGGCTTGGTGAGCTTCAGCGCCCGGTTGCCTGCTCCCACCCCAGTGGCATTGCCTTAGGAGAGCAGCATCACAGGCAGAAATGAGATCCTTCCAGCTAAAATAATATCCGAACTTTGGGGAAGAAGGGGGCATGGGAAGAAAAAGGGCACGTGTTAGGATCAGGAATTCAGCCTTCAATTAAAAAGTAACTTTCTAACCTTGGACAATGCAGAGAATGACTTGAAGATGTGACACACGCACCCCCTTAAAACAGAAAGACAGGACAAGAATCCCAGCTATGTTATTTCTATAATCATGCTGGTTTGAGGGCTTGCTCTTTGATTTTTGAACAGTTAAAGTTGTTAATACTAGGGAAGAGGTGTCCTTTTTTAAAATGCAAAAAGCAGCTTTCGTTGCAAAGTGTAAAGAAATGGAAAGAAAACGAAAGTTCTCTCTAAATGTATTTGTAGTTGTTCCTCTTCCAGTGTCCTGAAAGAAATTAAAGGTTGCAAATGTAATGACAACTGGGAGCAGGGCAAGTTGGAACATTTGCTGAAGATGTGACTCTCTATTTAGGTGAATATTTAATTTTAACTCTGTACCCAAGATCATTTTTTCTCAGAAGATTTAAAGCACACACCTGAAGTGGAATAACTGCAGAAGGGCTTCAAGAAATCTGGGCCTTGAGGAGAAAGCTGGCAGTAAAATAACAAAATTTATCATGCTAAAAAAATTCTCTCCCTTAGTAAAAATGGAGGCAATGCCTAAAAAAACCAAACCTTCATAAATCAGGCAAACAAGACAGGCAGATGAGAATCATATCAGACAGTGGAAATGAGGCAAAAATAATTTAAATTATTCACACATTTTGAAACTTCACAGGACTGAGAAGAGAGGGTAAAATCTTGGTGAATAAATCAGAGACACAAGCAAAATTTGCGCCAAGCAGTTTAACCTGGAAACACTAGGTACAAATCCTAGGAGTCCGACGGCAGAAAGTTTTCAGAGGACGCGTGTGCATCCTTGGTACCTGCTTTATTCTCCTCCTCTTCAGATCCTGCTGTGACTGGCTCTCTCACACAACTTCAGCTTCCCGGGCTGCCTCATTCCCACAGCCGACCGGAGAACAAACTCCCATCGGGGCCCATTCGCTCTCCGCCTCAGCCGGGCTCTGTGCCGGAGCAGCACAGCGGAGCGAGAGGGGATGCTCGGGCACTCCGCAACCCGTCCTGTAATTCCCACCAGTACCCTGAAAATCTACGTGTGCTTAAATACAGAGATCTGCTGTCATTTTTACCCCTCACTCAAATGGTGACAGCTGGTTCCGTCTCTGTTGCTAGCTGTTAATAATTAATTTGAAATGATGCAGAGATTGGGAAAATATCTTCTACGTGAGCGATATCTTCCCAAATTTGTTCCGAAGACAATGGGAAGGGAAACAATGCATTTGTACAGACAAAGGGGAGGGAGGGTTTGGCTGTCTGATTTTCCAGTGGTTTGGACTTATTTCTGTTTTCTCCTCTCTCCCTCTCAGCTTGTTTTCTGGTGGCAGGATTGAAGAGCCCTAAACATTACCCAAAACTGGGGGAAAAACGTACTACACCAAGAATTTGAAGGGAGCCATTTGTTTAGTTTATTAAAAAGATCAAGAGGTGACTTGCTTCCTGCATGTAAATTTCTTCCTAGGAAAGAAATAGCAGGTACTGAAAAACTCTTTAATCTGCCAGAGAAGGCTGTAACGAGAGCCAATGGAGAAATGCTGAAGCCAAACAAGTCCCAATTAAAAATAAAGTACTGGACCCTTTCTATTTTGTTTTACTTTGTTCAAGGAAGTCAGGGTGATTAACCGTTAGAGCAGGCTGTTACGGGAAGCGCTGGACTCTCCTTTTCTCAGCATCTTCGGATCAAGACTCATACGCTTTTGGGAAGAAAGTTATTGTATTCAGTAAAGGGGTAACAGGGACAATCTGTCCCTTGTTATACGGGCAATCTAATAAAATTATGGAAAGTGTTTTACGAGCTTAATCTGAATAAACAACTTTGCATCCCTCAGCTCATTTTAAATAGGAGCTTTATTTTAAAAAAATCTGGAAACTGAGAATAAAAATCCTCGGCAACTGAACAAATATTCTTATTACAGAAAAAAGAAAAAAAAACCGTGATAAATTTGTAGCAGCAAGGAGGGATCTGAAACGATCAAAAACGATGCCAGAATGAGGGACAGAGCAAGGCAGCGGACTTGGTGCCCGTCGGGGTGGCGGGGCTCTCCCTCAGCGCCACCGGCCTTTGGGGAAAGAGCTGCTCAGGCTCCATGGAGAATCCTGCCTTGCTGATTTCCAGCTGAGCAGCTTTCTGCACTCAATGGCCGTCCCTGCTGCTTTCATGCAGGGATGTACTCTAGCTTGGAAGAGAGCGGTTCTGTTTAGATAGCCCCCAATCCTAGCTTTACCTCATCCCTTCCAGCAGAGTCACTGTAATTAAGATTTGTTAAGGTTTGGAAGAAATCTCATTAATCAGATAAGATCTGAACTTTATTTTCTTTTTAAAGACCCAATTTGATCTCTCTTGCTTGTGATAATTGCTCTCCTCTTCTGACATGGAAATTCATTTTCCAGGCACATAAAACACAATAGATTTCCATTGTCAACAGCAGCAATCCCAGGAGAGTTAAAAATATTCCTCCAAAGGCTAAAAAGAGTGTTGGGAGCAAATCCAGACACATGCAGGGAGAGGGAGCACAAGACGGGTTGCTGTTAGAGAGAGGTGGGGTGGGAGAAAGGGGTTTGTATGGTCCCCAAAAGGGGCAGGGGTGCACCAGGGGAAGGGAGGGCAGCAGGACCCCCACTGCAACCCTCGGTACGCGGGGTTGAGCAGCCAGTTCCTACCGAGGGACCCTGCACAGAGAGGAGGGAAGTTGTTGCCACTCCTGGTCCCTGACCTGGGGGGGGGAAAGCATCCTTCTCCCGAGTTTATCAGAAACCACTATTTCAAAGAGCCATCAGAAAAGCTCCTGGATGGCTGACATTTCACATGAGGCAGCACCAGGATAAATGACATAGTGTGAAATATACTCCACCACGTGAAATCCTATCCATCAGCAGGATTCCTGGTTTCTAAATGTCAGGTATGGAACGGGAACTCCTCAGCAATGTCTGAATCGGAGGGCAGCTCCTTTCCCCACCACCCCCTCCCCAGCTCTGCTCAGATCCCCGCAGGCTCTGCCTCCCCATCTGATCCACCAGCACGGCACAACGCCGGCCCGGGCAGCCAAGCATGGGTGCCAGGCCAGGATATGCGCAGGGATAAGGCGTGCAGCCCCGGGATAGGGCTGGGTGTAGATATAGCACCTCTTGCCCCAGGGACTGCAGTCCTCAGGGGGGACAGGACAGGGGCACATGGCATCCCCCTGCCCATCCTTCGGCCTTGGCCTGTCATGTCAGCCCGGTGAGTGGGCACCAAGCCAGGCGCTGGGCTCGCCATCTTCCCCCTGCCACCCCACTGGCACACTGGTCTCCCCAGCCCGTGCCTGCTCCTTACACCACTCTATCCCTGGTTTCACCCTGGACCAGGAGAGCCCAAGCCCCGGCTGCACCAAGAGGCCGGTGGCTGCAAGCAGCCTCTGCTCTCCTGAACTGTCACAGTGAGAATAAAGCTGAGCCACAGTTTTCCAGCGCTTCCAGCGGGCCACACAATCATGTGGTGGCAGCAGCCTCTGTCACAGCTCAGCCCAGCCACCTTCCGGCGATGCTGAGACTTCGGGGGAGCAGAGAGAGATGGAAACCACTACTGGGCCTTTTGTGGCCTCCCAGAAACGGGCTCTTTGGGGTGGCTGGGTGGCTGTGGGTGACCAGGGTGGCCAAAGCAGGGAGAGTGCCCACCGCCGGCCACGGGGAGGCAGAGACCAGGCACGGCCGGTGCTCGCAGAGGTGCTAATAGAGACCTAGGGCAAACGTCCCAGCCCTGCCTGCCTCTCTCCCTCTCTTTGCAGAGAGAATCTGCAAACATATTAATCTCATCTCACACACAAACCCTCCGTCCTGATCCCAGAATCCATATATTAGGAGATTTACATAAATTACCAGCTATCAATAGGGCACATGAGGTGCAGGGGCTGAAAGCCAGCATCCTTGCCAAGAAAACAGTACAAGAGGATTGGAAAGGAGGGGAAGGGAGGGGGCTGGAAGCACAGCCCTGGCGAGTGGAGGTCTGGGATGGCAGTGGCTGACTGTGGCGTCTGGGTCTCTGAGTCGCTCGCCGCAGCCGCTGTACCCTGCTTTGTGGCAGCAAAGGCCTCCTCTGCACACACTGTGCTGTGGCATCTTCCCTCCCCATCTCCCCCATGAAGGAAGGGCAAGCAGCCCTCCTTGCCCTCCACAGTTCACCCCAACGGGTGCTGGCGAGCACTCTGAGCCCAGGTCCATGGCCTGGATGCAGTGGTGGGTACATAACCAGCAGGGAAAAGGGGTCAGGAGTGAGTGCTCCACCATGCTTTATGTGGAGCTTTGCATTTGCAGTCTAGGTTAGAGCTCGCCTTAACCTCTGGCACTCTCAAGCCTCAGGAGTGCTGGGGAGCCAGAGCCGTGTGGCTCTACTGGGGAGTTCAACAGATCCTTGACTCCCTCTTGTTTCTCCCTGAGGGGCTTTGCCTCTGCTGGGAGAGCAGGAAGGCACCAGCTCAGCCACCGACCCCACCACCTGGCCAGAGGCAGGGTGCTCTTCATCTTGGGTGCACTAAAAAGGGAATTCAAGCCCCTCTGAGCCATGAGGAACACAGGTGACGTTTGGTGAGGGTTGTGAGCCATTTACAGAGACCTGGCATGTCCATACAGAGAAAACTGCCAGAACAGTTACCCTTTCCAGTCTGTTTCCCAGGACAGAGCTGTTCTGCGAAGAGGGCTGATGGCCGAGTGTAAGGCAGACCCAGAAGAGCTCCAACAGGCACCAGGGTGAGGCTACACCAGGGTGATGCTGGTTTGCCAGCTCCATCCCCTTGGCATCAGGACCCATTCCTACCACCCTGACTTTCAGACGTGCAAAACAGACCCGGGGCAAGCCTGGGGTGAGCCCTGGTCCCCAGTGGGGACGGAGATGGGTCCTTCCCGAGGCCGCCAGCGTGCCTGACCTCTCCCGCAGCGTCTTATGAGCCTCCCAGGCAGCAGCCCTGGAAAACCCCTCCGGGTTTGTGCAGAGCCCCAAATCGGGGTCCCTTTTGTCACCAGCCCGCGGCCACCGCGGCGGAGCGCCCGCTTGTCCCGCAGTGTTTTGCTGCCCTCTTGGGTCCAGCGCTCACATTGCAGCCCCCGCACGCCGCCCCCCATCCCGCAGCCTTCCCTGCGGGGAGCAGAGGCACAGGTTGCTCCTTCCCCCGCCGGGAGGAAGGGCAAGGGGGAAAAGGCAGGCAGCTCCCTGGTTGGCATCGGGACCAGGGGACGAGGGGCAGGGAGCGCTCAGAGTGGTCCCAGGAAACACATGGGGCAGGTCCCAGTCCCAGCCCTGCTGGTGGTGGAAAAGATGGTGGAGAACAAGAGCCCCCTGCACCAGAGAGAGTGCCCACAGGGGCTAAGCATCACCTCCGTTCTGGAAGGGGCATCACAGTCCTTCCTCCTTTCCTCTGGACAGGCAGACATCACAGCTGAGCCCAATGTGTCCACGGGCTGCTGGGGCGGTTCGATGGACAGCTGTGAGCACAGTGAGGTCCCAAAAGCTTCTTCCAAGCCTCAAATACACCCCAGTGTTGTTTCCAGTGCTGGGAAAGATAAAAAAGCAGCCAGTGGTGCAAAGAAACAAAACAATGAAAGCCATGGAAAACAGGCCTGGACTTGGTTTAAGTCTAGAGAAGCAGTTTAAACAAGGGAGAACTTTTCTTTTGGTTTTTTGTTGGTGGGGTTTTTTTTGTTTGTTTTGGTTTTGGTTTTTGGTTTTTTTGGTTTTTTTTGTGGACACACACACACATGACACGACAAACCAAACTCTGAGGGAAATATCAGTAAGCCAACATCAGCTCTCTCACACAAGATCTCCTCCCAGCAGCGTGACTAGAGTGAACACAGACCTCAGCATCCTGTGTTGGCATAGGACAACATATACAGCACAATGAAAATATGACTTGCATCGTGTGGTTGTAATTGTGCAGCAAAGGTCAGCATCCAGCCTACAACACCAGTGGCCCATGTAGGTACCCATTCTCATGTACATGCCCAGCATCTGTATGTATGGTCTGGGAGAGGCAAGCCCAATCCAGCTCTGGCATCTGGGTTCCAAAGCTGAGGCTGAAACTGGCTTCAGGTTCACACCTGGTGCCTCTGGCACATCAGGCCTCTGTGCCGGGGGAGAGGATTTTCATGGGAGAGCTGCTCCTGTGAAACCTCACTTCAGAACGAGGATTTTGACCCTCCTGATAGCTCAGCTTGAAACCCCCGCAGTGGCTGGGGCATCTCTGCAGGGCGAGACCATGCCCCCCTCCAGGGCTCCCGGCAGCCCTGTCCCCCGTGGGCAGCCCCGTCCCTGCCGCGGGCAGCCCCGCCGCGCCCCGCACGGAGCGCGGGCTCCACGCCGTGGCCACACCGCAGCAGCACACGGCAGCTCCGGGACGGGGACCGCCAGTCCCCTCCCGGCGGGTCACCCGCGGCTGTGCCCACACATACACCGCCCCCGTGTCACTGCCACGCACCCCTAGAGCTGCTGGTCCCCGTCCCTTCTCTTGCCGTCCTTCTTCCAAGGGAGGGTGGTGGTTTTGCCTGTCTTTGCCTTCCTTTTAGCAGGGTTTTTTTTATTGCTCTCCCCCTCTGCTTACCTCAGACACCTCCCTCGTCATCAACACTGGTGTCCCAAAACCTGATCGCAGCCCAGACACTTCAAAACTCAGCCCCTTTGGGTCTGAGCTCTCCTCTCATGGACCCACAGGATGGCTCCCCATTTGCTCACTCGCTCTCCGATCATTCTGCTGCTGTTAAGCACTTGAAAAACAATGGCAGGCTTGGAGCTGTCAGATCCTGGGGCTTTCGTATCCCACCGCAGCCGCCACCTTTCATGGTAACCCTCATGCAGGATCATACCATGGGAATTTGCTCACCCACCCCTGCTCTGTTGCTGTCCCAGTGCACGTGGCCGCCTGCAGACACATCCAGCATGAGGCAGGGGTGTTTGTCCCAGCGCCTGCAAACTGCTCGGCAGTGACCGCCTGGTTGTGCCCAGGGTGCAAGACCAGTCTTTGATGGTGCCTTCCCAGGGCACTAGCTAATAAACCAGCAACAACAGTCGAGCCTTTTGGATGCAGGAGGCAATCCCGGCTTCAGCAGGCACTAGCAGCAGCTCCGCCCTGCTCAGGAAGGAGCGAGCGGGTCTGAAAGTTGTACGGCAACTGCCAGAGGTGACAGCCATGCCTTGGCTGGCTGCACCAGAGGCGACAGCTCATCACAGGTCGCCATTGCAGCACCAGAGGCTGCAGGCTGGGGTAAAGGCAGCAGCCAGCCTGATGGCAAAGCCTCCATTTGCCGGGCCAGGCTGACCATGAAGGTCAGGCTGCTGTTCAGCAGAGGCAGCTGCAGGCCAAATAAACCAAAAATCAGCACAACAGGTAAAGTGGTACCCAGAGGTCAAAGGCAACTTGAGTTTTTGGGGCCAAGGGAGTGTGCCCATTTCCACACACATTCCTGATGCTGACCCAGAAAGAGAAGAACTTGAGTAAACCCAGACAAATTCCAGTCAAAAATGAGATCCAGTGATGGGTTTTATATGAAGTGATCGGGGCCTTTTGCCTCTGGAGAAAATTCCTCAGAGCAGCAGTAGATTTTCTGTCCCAGTGCCTTCAAACCCTGACAGGAGGCCCTTTGGGAAGGAGAGGTTTAGACAAAAGAAACCAGGAGAATTCCCTCAGTTACCCACAAGCTTACACCGAGTGACTGAACAGCTGCTTCTTGACTCAAAACCTCTCCCTGGATGTGCTTGAGCTGTACAGCTCTTTCAGGTGTGACAGGCAGACCTGCCTCCAGTACCATAGCCTCCATGTGGGTGGGGACAATGGGACAGCGACTCAGGTGGCTTCATAATCTGTCACAGGAACAGTCAGCACATGCACTCTATCGATGCTACCATTTCCAGTTTGCCTATGTGAGCATCAAACCACCTGCTACAGGAGACAAGAGAAGCGTTTTTCTGTTCTTGACCTGCACAAAGAGCACCACCAGTTGCCCGTCTCAGAAGAGCACTTGAGCGACAGGAGCAGCAGAGGTGACTGTACCTACTCAAAGAGAGCAGTCTTCTGGTTCACCAGCTATCTACAAAGTCTCGCATACAATTGCTCATGGACTTTATCTCCTCCTCTGGCCACAAGTCAGAAGGAAGACCCACATGTCATGCTCCAGAGGACCTTAACCAGGGTGACAGTAACTGCAGTGTAACCCCTGGGCACAGAAGCAGCTACCAATGCAGGTAGGACCTATTTGCACTTCAGGCCCAGGGACAGATACCAGTTGTTCCCAGGGAACCATAAAATGCACCCTCTTTTAGTCCTCCTTAGATGAACCTCACCCTTGTGAGCATCTTAGCAAAGGCTCTCACAACTAAGCCCACATTTTCCCAGCAACTCCCCAAGGAAACTGGTACACACAAGTGCACGAGTGCAGGGCCCTGCTCCAGCCTGTTGTTCAATCACTCATGCTGAAGGGCAATGCCATGACGGAGAGCTCATGTAGAAGCCCCCTGTGATGCCAGCCACACCAGACCTCCAGCTAGTCCAATGCATGCCTCAGGCAAACACCCCACAATAAACACCTCCAAGAAAATCCAGCCCATTTACTTCCATTTGCACTTGAATCCCCTCAACCCCAGGTGACAGCTCTGTTCCCTTCACCCAGAGCCTTCCTGCCTACCCATGATCTGACTCCAGCTCTAGGGCAGGATGCATGAAGTTACCTCTGATGTATTTGAAATCCAGGGAACTTGAAGCAAACATAGATCACAGTGGAGAGCCTTGAGTGGTTCTTTCCTGAGGGAGAATTTTCATGTAGCACCATGCATGCAAGGCTCGCAAGAGGACTTACGTGATGGACAGAGAGGAGGGCAGATATTAGCTGGAACTGATGATACCAATGTACCCACAAATAGAAAGCCTTACTGTTCTACAGTCTTGCCTTTCCTTGTGGAAATTGGGCATTACATCTCCACCCAGATGTCCAGGCGACATGATCCTCTCTCTCAGCTGGCAGGAGGCAAGAGCTGGTATTCTCAGCAGAGAGCTGAGGTAGGTAGGTAAAGACTCACTCTGTTGCTCTGGGCACCATACGTACATTGTCCAGGAGACATCTGCCTCCAGATCTATGATGTGCAGACTGATGAGATCAAGCAGGCAAAGGGCAGGGATTATTGACCCCTCTTTTCATGTGAGGAAGGGAAGCTCAATCCCCTTAGGTTTAGTGCTGCAGCAGCACAGAAATACCCAGAGACAAGATGAAGCTGGCAGCAAGCTACAGTCTGTAGGTAGCGAAGTAGAGAGCGGAATAGGCAGGGAGCTAGTTCAAGCAAATGCAGAGCCCTTTAAAAGGGACAAGTCTCGAGAAGAACTTCACGTGTGAACTTGAGCACAGCAGAATATTATGTGGGTTTTCTGGGCAATCCTCTGAGGACTGGCTCCATCTGAAGGTTATAAAGACAAGGGAATTCTGTAGGTCAATGTATCTGTACTAAATAGAGATAGACATGCCTCAACAACTTGATTTGCTAGTAGGACAATAACTTCCCTATGGTACTTATGTATCAGCAAGAGCAAGAATGCTTACAGAAATAAACACTGTGAGTGCCTAAACCAGCAGGTGACACAAGACAAGAGATATAATCTTTCCTTCTAGTATACCATGTTTAAGGATAAAAGATTAAAAACAGGAATTTCTTAAATGGATAAAAGCATGTAATGAAAATAAACATTATTTAATAGCAATTAATTAAAAGTTTCTCCTACCATTATTGTTGCCAATTCTATCCAGAGTTGAATACACAAGTGGGGCAGACATGTTGTCTTACCAAAGTCCAGCCTTAGGCAGCTTGCCAGAGGAAGGCAAAGACATCAATACAGGCCTGCTTGTAATCTCACTGAAGTTACATTTCGCTAATGATCCAGGCACTTAAGTCTCCATTTCCAGGATCAGATCCAAGAAAAGGCATGTTCTCATGGTTGTGTATGAACTAGCATGAAAATGAGAGGTCCTATGCAGAGAGATGAAGAGAACCTGCTGATCTACTCACATCATCTTAGGGCCCCACTATGTTACTTACATTCCTGGAAAGCAGTCACGGCCCAGAAACACTGATTTTGTTTATTTTTATTTAATTTGGGCAGTTCTTCTCTGACCGGTTAGTTTTCTCCCCAGACAGGACTGGAATCAGCTAAGCTGACAATACTCTTATGGTTTTCCATTTGGTGCCCTCTTCACTCCTTCTTCAGAAGTTCTTCCCTCATCAACTGCTGAGCAAGTTTGGCCACCAGATGCAGGACCTCAGGGCAGTCAGTTAAGCCACCAAAGCTATATTCCTCCTAGCATTCAAGCTGCTTTCCTGTGTGCCTTGGGAAAAGTATGGCCAGGTCACACTGGCAAGGTGCATTTCTCCTCCAACTCACAGGTAACCTGCTTCATGTCAGAAAAAGGGAAGTCAGCACAGGGCAAGAGAAGAAAAACACCTTTCTGGTACTTCTGTCACTCAGCAAAAATCACTTTTGTGCGCTGGTCTGACATGCCGATGTTCCCTGTAAGCAGCAGGACTAAAGTGAGAGGTTTGGAGATGGACAACTAGCTCAGGCAGTGGAGTTACATAATTTTAGATATGAAAGACCCAAATGCAGCTCCAGTGGATGACAAAGCTCCTTGGCAGGGTGCAAAATAGTTGCCCCCAGGAAAGATTTGGACTTCTGCAGGCTCTGCAATAGCTGGGAAGGTGCTATCCCAGGCAGCATAAGCAGATGGAGTTCACAGGAGGTGAAGAGGACCCAGCTCTCCCTTTCTGGGAGGCCAAGCCAGTCGTTAACCTGCAGTGCCTCCGCGGCTCCCAGCCTGAGCCAGGCCTGATCCACCTAGCCCATCAGTTCTGCCTCATTGACCGCACGCAACCTCATCCAAATGCTGCTGTAAACAGCAGGCTCTTGGAGGAGGCTGGAAGGTGGCACTGGTAAGGTTCATGGGCCACCTCCTGGCTCTCTCTTCTCCAAGCGCAGCCACCTTGCCATGTGAAGGAAACCTTTGGCAGCTGTCTTGTGCTGAGAGACAGGGCTTGTTGAGCTTGGCTGAGTAATCCCAGCCGCTCCCGTCACTGCAGCTGCATGCATCCTTGTTCTCCCAACCCAAGGATCGCTGCCTCGCTGAATCACCCCATTAAATTGCTAATATCTTATTGTTCTTTAAGATTTCGAAACTTGCTGCGAAACGTTTACAGATAATTTTTTTTTTGCCTGCAGTCACTGTGCCTAATGCCCAGTCATTGAGTGCCATATGTGTTTATATGCACTGCAATTTTCCACTTGATTACATTTTACCACAAACACTTTCATCCACTCTGCAAAGACAGCAGCAACACATCCATAATGTTCAGAGCAGCCCAGACAGACAGAGCCCAGACACAAATGTCTCTGCTGGCCAGGGCACCTCAAAATGTGAAATCCCTAAATTCAGTCTACCAAACCTCCAATTCTGAAGCCCCCAAGGGCACAAGCACCTGTGTCACCTAAAGGAATGTGCAAAGTAAGCTTCATGCTCCAGCTTTCCTGTTAAGCACTGGGTGCTGCTCATAACTCCAGAATAGTTGTACAATGTAGAGATGCTTGCCAATAACCAGGGATATCTCAGATTTTCCAGGAGACAGGGGATGATCCAGGCCACTACAAGGTTACTTAGCACTTGAACCTGAAGCACCAGAAATCCGTAGCGACCGCAACAGCATAATACACAGCACAGACCAGTTCTGAAATTAGATCCTGCACCCCTGAAAGCAGGGATGAGTTCTAGTTCTGGGCATAGTCCAGCTTGTCCATAGTGGGGATCACAGCTCCCGATTGCAACAGCTCCCCATTTGCAACTAGGCAAGTCACCATGCTACCTCATCACAGCAGATAGCACCCTGGCCAGAAGGTCAGCCCCCGCCTGAGGACAGGGCTCCCCATAACTCCAGCTGGCTCAGGGCCACCACAGTCCTCATGCAACCAGGCCACAGCCTTCCAGGAAAGGACAGGCAGCAGATGCATCTACACAGCAACACTGACATCCCCATGGAAGCTCTATTTCACCGGTTCAGCACAGGACTGAGTGGAGGACGCCAGCTCTGCTGCAGCAGTAAGACCTCTGCAGTAGCGAGCCAAGCCTCAACTCTGTGCTGATGTGGCAACGCTGCTTCCATTCTGCAATCAAACAGCTCTGCCCTTGCCCTGTGTTGTCCCACCCTGTTTGCTGCATGGTATGGGCACTCACTGTGGGGCAGTGATATGCATCTGCCACATGGTGATCAAGAGCTCTCAATCCATTACCATCTACCTAAGCTTGCCCTGCTCACCAGCTCCACTGACAGACAGAGTGCAAGTAAGGAAACTCTTCATAACCCTGGAGACCAAAGAAAGTGTCCTACAACATCCTTCCATAGAGACTTCTATATAGAGAAATAAAATAATCTGATACTTCCCTTACATTCTGAATTATCTGGGCTCTGTAATCATTTGAAGGGGTGTAATGAAATACGGCATATCAGGTGATGAGTTTTCATGGGCAAATCTGTAGGATTATAGAATAATCAAGGTTGAAAGAGGCCTCAGGAGACTATCTAGTTCAATGTCCTGCTTAAAGCAGGTAGAATTAGATCAGGATGCTCAGGACCTTGGCCAATTAAGTTAGGCCAATTTCCGAGGGTGAAGACACAACCACCTCTCTGGGCAAGCAATGTTGAATTTAACAGAAGAAAGCAACAGTAAGAACCCACTGCTGCAAACTCTCAGGCTCCCCTTTTCATGGTTTGGCCTCGCAAAGAGAGAAGGAAAGACAGACAGCTTCGTTCTGCTTGCTGCTCGTGGCTTGGCAGGACAAAGACACAAATTTTGTCCCTGCAGTGCTACGTGATTCAAAGCCTCGAGTGTACACAACAGGCAGGAACCCTTAAAGGCCTAGATCTCACTAGGGCTGTTCACGATTTAAAAGAAGCATTCTAGGATAGCCAGCATTAACTGCATTGGTTGGATTAATTTCTGAAGATCTCATACATCCTCTCTGAAAACTCCCAGCACTGAGATAAACCATTTAAGACCTCTGCCATGTTCCTTTCTTACCTTGTGTTCAAGAAAGAAACCTATTACTGGATGTAAACTGTCCAGGGACAGGGCATTTTCTGCTACTAATGAACATCTCCTGTCCTTGACCAAACACAAGGGAGCAAACTAGCTCTCACTGGAGAATAGGCACTGAAGCCATTAGTGGTCACTAGCCTGGAACCACAAAGCCAGTGTTCCTCACCCTGGACACATGAGCACATGCCTGCAGAAAGCAAGCCAGATCAGTGAGTCTAGCTGCCAAGAAGGGCCACCACTGTTCTGCCAAGCATTTATAGCCTCTCGTTCAACAACAGTGCTTAGCACCACCAGCACAAAATCAATATTTCCTTAAAAGAAATGCTAGCTTAGAGAAACTCAGCAGTGACCTTGGCAGAGGTCACTCCCAAGACATGGGGGCAGCATGTCTGTCAGCGGGGGGTCCACACTGCCTTTTCTTCTGCTGGAAAGGGCCTGTTAACTCCTCTTTAGTTCAAGTCTTTCTACCTTCCAGAAATCTCATGCAGGGTCAGGCCACAGGGGGCAAAGATGTTTATTCCACATAAGCTCACTGCCCTCCCTTTAGACTTCGGCTGTATCAGCTTTTAGGTTTGTACCTGAAGAGCAACCCTTTCACAAGGAGAAAACAAACAACAGAGAGGTGTAGGAGTGAGGTTGTGGTTTTCCCTCAGCACCTTCACTGAACCCATCCAGCCTGCTGCTAGTGGGCCCTGCAGTTAAAACTGACTCTCATGCCTTTCATGCAGGGCAAGAACTCAAGCTCATGTGGTGAATAGCAAGCGCTGATGTTTCATATCTTATGAATGTTTCATATCTTATGATGCTTCATAAGAGGGTGTGAGCTTCCCAGAGTCAGTTGGGAGCTATCACCTGCCTAGCTACTCCTCCCAGAGGCGTAGCTGCATTAAGCTAGGAAGTTTTGCCTTGTGTTGCTGCCTTGTCCCATCTCAAGAGGTGGCAATTTCCAAACATGGACACTACCTTCCATCTGCCGTGCTCTTTGCCCTTCTTGAAGATTTGGAGCAGTCTTACTCTAGGGCCTTTCTTCTAGAATGAGCCTGTTCACTATCTTCTAGTCTCAGCTCAGGGCTTATTTATATGTTTAATAGGAACAAGAGACTTGAGAGAATCCTTTGGGTCATCATAACCAGTCTCCTGCCTTACGATACTTGACCACCTTATGCAAGATCTTTACATCACATTCCATCTGACTTATAGTACAACATTTTCAACTTCTTTTCCTTCTTCACTATCTCCTCCACTTCTTCAAGTGTTTGTTACAACCCGCTCCTCTGCAGAAAGGGTCTGCAGACATCCCCAGAGGCCCTGGGTAGAATGGTTACCCCTAGGGCTCTCCTTCCCACTGTGGAAGATAGCTGCTTTCATGTTAACAGAAGAAAGAATAACTCTAGAGGTACAGCATCCCTGGGTCCCATGCCAAGGGGAAGAAGGATGATGTAAAGCTTGATCAGAGCAGGTAAAAAGTTATTTTGGGAATACCATGCACCCTGATTCACCTTGTTTTCATTCTAGTGAGGTGGCAGAGCATTTGCAATAGCATGTACCATGGCCCGAGAGCTCCCCAGCTGTAGGTGAATGGAAGGCATCCTCATGACAACATGACAAGTACAAGTGAACCATGACAGAGATTCAGGGGCAACTTCCTTCCTGCACAAGACAAAGGGAGTTTCCCAGGAAGGCTGCCGCATCCATCTGCAGAATCATCCCCATTCTTTTTCCCTTGATGATCCCAGCCTGCTCTTCTTTCTTCTCCGACAGCTTTTCCCTCCAGCCACTCTGTTGGAGGCTGGTATTTTTCTGAGCAGCCTGATTTCTTCCCGAATGCCTTTGCACTGAAACCAAGATTTGCGGGGGAGCCTGGGGAGGGAGAGAGCACAAAGTATGACACATCCAAGCTATAGTGAAATGACATATTCATCACAGCTAATGGGGACCCACATGGCACCCCAACTGGATGCTGCCCCACTGCCCGTTTCCCCAGCTGGCTCTGCTGGAGTTTCCCCTCCTGCTCCCCTCCCCACATTTCTGGTGGTGTCACTCTAAGCGAAGTGGCTGATCTGATTGGCGAGAGAACACGAGGGGTGTCAGCGAAGGTGCTCACAGACATTTCTTGGCCGCCTCAAGGAAATAAAGGCCATCGCCGAGCCTGTCAAAATGATTAATTGCTTACAGGGAATGAGGGGGAGGAGGGAGAGGGAGGGAAAAGGAAGGGGAGGAAGGAGGAGAGAAAGACAGATGGGATAGGGAGAGCTATAAACAAACAGCAAAAGCAGGAGACACAGCATTGCCTCTGTGCTGGGAAGGAGGTGAAAGTAAGGGGCCCCAGGCTGTGCTTGGAGTGAATTGGTGGCAGATGAATGGCTCCTTCAGAGACCTGAACTCCACTTGGAGATTCCCACCCCTGCTCACCCGCCAGGTTTGCACCACCTCTGAACAAAGGTTCAGAGAGCACTAAGGTCTGCCCTGCCAGAGCGGTGTCAGACTTGACAGCCTGAGTAACATGGCCCTGCAAGTCCCCAGCTCTACAAATCTCTGCAGTTCACGTGAACTGACAGTCCAGAAGCTTATTACCTCAGATGCCAAACAAGGTCTCACTGCCCCATACCCTCCAGCTCCACAGCCTGTAGTGGCTGGCATTTGACCCAAATACCCACCAGCACCAGTAATTCTTTGCTGCCAGAAGCGTTTTACCCAGTGAAATGCGGATGGATAGGAGCAGTTTCTGAGAGACTGTCAAAGGTCCTGGCAGAGGAACTTGGAGCAGCCAAGCTTGGGCAGAATCAGTCCATTGCCCATAGTACTAAGGTGTCCCACAGAAACTGACTCCTTGGATGCTGCTATAACCCCCTGTGCCCTCTCCGTGGGAATGGGGACTGTCCTTTTATAGAAGCAAATGATTTGACCTCACTCCTTTAGCTGCTTTCAGCTCAGCCAGAGTCTTCACGCCACTCACTGCATGATGCCAGCAGTGCTCAAGCAGCTCAGGGAGCACAGAACGTGCAGCACATCTCGTAACACTGATTACTTACGTACAGGATGGCATACACTCTTCTCCCTTCCTGGCTTCCCAAGGGGTTTCAAGTCACATCCAATGGTCCTCCCTGTCATGGCATTCAGTGGCGAACCCTGACTATCCAGGAAAAAACACAACTGAAACTCTGAGATGAAAGTCCTACCTGTGGCTCCTGCCGCCCGGCACAGCAACGTTCCCTGCAGCAAGGGCAGTATCCTGCCGTGACGACGTCTGGGCTTTCTCAGGGTTTACAGCAATCTTGTGAGGTGAATTCCGACAGCAACCCTACCAGCTGGCAAGATGGTAAAGCAGGCTGCTTTACCATCCACAAAAAGCATGAGGTATGCTCCTTCAAATTTAAATGTGTGTTTAAAATGTTGCTGCAAATGAGAAGCAGGCCTCCCCCCACGTGTTTGAAAGGGGACAAAAGTCACTACCTGACACATCTCCCCACCCCAAGCAATGGGATCAATGATTCTTCTAGCTTTTCTCCTGGTGAGCACTGGATAAAAAGCCCTGTTAGATCCTGTCCTGAGATCTGCTGTTTTCTCTTTCATTTTGCGTTCCTGTGGGGAATACCACTAACCACAGGAAGAAGCTGAAAACCCAAGCTGTCATTTGTCTGAGCTTGGACCCAGCTGGGAATGAGGCTACATGGCTTCAGCTCTCCACTTCGGAGGTATCTGCTTTGATTTCCAGTCACAGAAATAATAATCACCCTGGCAGAGACCTTTGCCTCAAGTGAATGACCCAGCCTTGCAAAGACAGGAGCTTCCACTGAAATCAAGGAATCCAATAAGCTTATGTCTTGAGATGCACCAACCAACCTTATATGCCTCACAAATGGCTTGTCATCCCTCCTCCCAAGTTATAACTGATGATTTAATCAGAGGCAGTGCAAACTACCTCAAAATGTTTAACCTGACAAGCAAAAATAGGGAACAGATTTCACATGTACCGATAATTTGATCAAAACCCAAACAAATGCAAATACTGGATCGTGCATGGCTGGATGAAGAGCTAAGCCAGCAAATGACAGACACAGAGAAGTCACAACTGCCTTCTTTTATTTACCTGTCATGCCGCCCGTCACGTTCCTCTGTGCTTTTGTAGGAAATGACATTATCAGGAAAAGAGCCTGGAAATGCTTTCATGTTGTTCGTCCTAATCTTTCTGCATGCCAGTCAAGGCCCGCGCCTGCTCTCCTCCACCCCAGAAGCTGCAAGGCTGCAAGCAAGGTGTGGGGAAAGGAGACTGCAAAAACTTAAGAAGTTATTTCTGGGGCTGTTTCCTGGCAGTATGCGGCCAGGCCCTGAGAAAGAAGTGTGAGATGTTGACGGGGCAAGGAGAGGGCTCCAAGATGTGCTCTCTCCCTTACTGAGCAGACAGCTGAGAATCCCTGAACAGCACAGGAAGGACTTTGCCTGGCTGCCTTCCTCCGTAAGCTTTCCAGCCAAGCCAAGACCTTGCTGCTGCTCCGTACCGAGGCGGGGGGCGCTGTGTAGAGCAACAGTAGCACTCGGAGTTACGCATCTCATGGACTTTGCTGTGGCTCTAGTGGCTGCCTCCATTGTTTGTGGGATATTCTCCCCCCCTTCCCTCCTTCTAACAAAGATTCTGATTAATGATCACTCATTCCTAATTGTCAAATTTCTTTTCCTTCATCCTGTGTCTAATCACCAGTGACAGAAGCCATTACGCAAATGAGAGCAGACGACTTCCCACAACTGTTCTCCTTGGTAAAAGCCTTGTAATTTAAAGCTCTGATTTGTAGAGGAAAGCTGCGTTTCCCCAAGGCGTCCGGGCATCTGTTCCACTTACACTCCAAGAGCCTCGACTTCCGCTCCCTCCCCCCACAATTAGTCCTCTGCTTGCAACAAATATTTGACTTTGCGAGGCAGTAATTAGAACTTACTTTGCATGTGTTTGTCACAGTAACAGCTTCTCTTTCCCTTTCCTTCTAGGCAGCACCAATGCAGAAAAGCGCCAGGGAAAATGGTGACTCCAGGAATTCCCAGGATATTGATGGGAGGTGCCGTCTCCAAAACAGGAACGGAAGATGAAGAGTGTAAACCAAACAGAGTGCAAGGAAGCTCCCCACACATATGTGACAGAAGGGAGACTTAGAGAAAAGCATTTTAAAAAAAAAACACGTGCAAAGGCAATACTCCCTGTTGCAGTTACTGCTCTGCTTCCAGGGCTGGGACGGCAGCATGGGTTGACTACGCATCAACACAGAGTCCTGCCAAGAGACTGCCAAGACCCTGAGTGCACCATCCCCATTCTAGGGCTTTAAAGAGCAGTTGGCTGTGTTCAAGGTCGGCTTGCTCATTGATAAGAGCAGCTGTAAAGAAAAGCAGCAAAAGAAAAGGCAGCTCATGCCTGCCACTCTTTTCCTCAAGAGCTGCTTTGGTGCTGAGGGTCTCCCCCGTCATCCCTCCATCTGTGTTAGACTGCTCATGCATTGCAGCTATGTCTCATGCCTCCTCAACCACAGCCCTGATCCTGACCCACTGGCTTCACCTTGGACCTGCTTTATCACTCCAAATTTCCTAGGTGATCACTGAGCTGAGCCTGATCACCAAGGGAATAAAACAGTGCATTGGTCTAAAAACCCATGCTCCTCTTCTTCTACAGGAGAGATCCTGCAGCCACGATCTACAAGGATTAAGAGGAATGTCACTTCTCCTTAGAAAAATCTCACTTTTCAAGGAACAGGGAAATAGGGGAATCAAAAGAGAAGAAAGGTATTATAGAACCTAAGGTAACAAAAGCAAACAAGAAAAAGACTAAAACTACAAGTGAAAAATCTTGGAGTCTGATTTGGTTTTCAAATGACACAGTTCTCATACCTCAGTTTCCTCTGCTTCTCTGCACAACCTGAGACATTTCTGAGCTTTGCGGTGCCAGCCGTGCGTGTTACCCAAGAGGCACGGGCACAACAGAAACACTACAGGATCAGACGTAGCAGACCACTAAGTTCAGTAGAACAGAAACAAGTGTGTGTTCAGAGACGACGAGCCCAGCAGGCACAGAAGGGAAGGGAGAACACCCATGGTCACAGAAGACTTTATCCGCTTGTCTTTCCTACTTCTTCCACATCCACCCTGTCCCCCAAGGGCATGAGGAGAGAATGCCAATTGTGGTACCCCAGGCTCAGACAGCTGTCTGTCTCTCTCCTGCAACCCCCAACATCCCTATCTCTATTCAATTCTTCCCCACTTTACTACACATTAGAAATTTGTTCGGATTTAGACCACATTTCATGGACAGTTAGATGCCAAGATTGCTGTAGAGTTAATACTACCATAAAATAACCTGTGTCTTTATTAGGTAGAGAGGACTCCACCACCCAATGCTGCTAACGTACAGCAGAGGTACAGAGAGGAAGCCTCCCCCCAAAATCTCCTTGACCAAAGTACAAATCAGATAAAGGACCAAACAGAGGACACGATATCCCAAAGGATAAGCAACTGATAGAACTCATTAGACCTAATAGCCTAGTTTGCTCCATTATCCCATCAGTGACCAGAGCATGGCTATATCATTCAGGTCAGCAGAGAGAAGAATTTGTTCCCTCCCCACCCACACTTGTTGACAGGGTTCAAGGATATCATCTCATTCTCAGCTTTCCTTTCAGGCTTATGGAAGTAGCATGAGGAAAGTTGTGAAGACACACAATAATGCAGTTGGTATTGCTGCTTTAAAGGCAGTTCTTGAGACCAGGAGGTTTCACCAGTGAAGAACACAAGTGGACTTACAGAGACTGAAAGGTAGCTTTATACACACATTTCCTTATGCAGCTCTCCTACACAGTCACTAACAAAACAAAAGCCACACAGTTCTGTTGTTCAACATTGTTGTATTTAAGAACTATACTCCAGAAGGTACCGTGTGTTTGTCACACCCCACCCCCTGCACACACACCCCTAGCAGAGAACACACACAGCTTCCCAATACCATGGCAAGGGGCATTGAAAGCACAAGGTGAAAAGGGAGGGGGGGGAGTCAGTCCATCAGTGCATTGTAAATGAGCTTTCACGAAGTCAAGTGCAGCAAAACCTGTTCAGACACTTTAAAAGTTAGACCTTTGGCAAATAAAAGAAAAAATAGGATCCTAAAGTTCTGTAAGTACCATTCTCTCTCCACATGGGATACGAACCCCCACCCTGAGCTTCAAGAGTTGATGGTGTCTAACAAGTAGTACTAGAGACTACCATGTGCTGAATAAATAGCACAGAGATGGGATTTCATTTGAGCATCTTTCAACCATGGGCATGTGCCCAGGATTCCTGGGAAGGCCTCGCTTTTGGCCAGAGTCAACAGCTTAGCCTTCTTCCCCACCTGCCCAAAGGCGGAGCATTAAAAAGTATCCAGCTGAGTGACCTTGGTCTGGATCTAACCACAGCTCTGGAGAGTCTGCAACAAGTAACACGGCAGACAGACTACTCAGTGACACTGACATATCTCTTAAACAAAGACCCTGCAGCTACCAATTACACTTCATTTGTTCTGACCTGTAAAGCAGCCAGAAAACTAGCCCCTGGGACCTCCTGTCTGAGAAGCCTTCTACCTTTGTGCAAGACAAGCTCACTGCAAGTGGTGCATGAGCTGTCCCAGCAAAAGATGGGACCCGAGGCCAAAGATGGAGCGCTTCTTGAGCGGCACATTCTCAACACTTTTATCAGAATCCCATGTCAGAACAAGCCCCGAAGAACAAGGGGGAAAACACTGGGAAGTCTCAACAGAACAAATTCCCTACTGTTCTCTGGGATGAGATATATGGGCTACAAAACAGCTTCTTCTAGCTCTTGGGACCCATTACAACCGCATCAAATGTACAAGACCTTTGCACCGCCCCCCAAACCAGGGACAGCAGTGCAGCACACCTCAGGGAATAAAAAGCCAGCCTCCACATGAGTCTAAGGCTTTTGCATGGAAGAAGAGGAGGAGAGCAAAATTAATTTTCAGGGTGATTGCTGAGGACTCTTAAACATAGGTTCATCTGGTTCCTATGCCCTGGTCTTGTCACTTCCTGGCCTGCCATGTTAAGTCCCAGAACACAAAAATGATCAAGATAAACTTAACCACATTTAAACGGAAAGCCCTGACCTCTTTCATGTGACTGTACAAGGAAGGGAACGACACACTGGCATGGATTTAACTGATGGACAGGAGCCACACAACATCACACAAACATGCGCACCGGTGCGCAGCCACACACACTTGAGTTCCTGCAGTTTCAGTAAAAAGGGCACTTTCCCCATGTTAGTCTGACAAACCAGCACCCCTGGTGGGGAGAAGGGAGGCTCTGTACCTATCTGACACTGGGTTTTGACAGTCTAGCTCGGCACCCGTGGGGAATTTAATAAAAACTTAATCATTCAAGACTTGGAGAGTGCCCTGGCATTTATGCATCTCCCTTCTTAATGCTACATCCCCTTTTAACCACACTGCAGCTTCAGAAGAGCAGGAGAAAAGTCTTCGCTCCCCAGAGAAAGCTGTCAGAAAGGAGGTTTATCTAGACTCCTACAACAGAGATGTTATTTGGAGAGCATAGGATTTGGTGCTCACACACTAGATGAATTCACTCTGATCTCTACCCTGTACTAAGTCCAAAGCATAGATGTCTTAAGTTGAAGAAACTGAATCATTTGTCCAGTTACTCATTACACACAGGCCATCTCACGTGTTTGTTTCAGTTATACAAAAAGGTGTCAGAGTTGAGCATGGACAGGTCTTTTAACAGCAGAGGTCTGTGAAACCTATCACTTCCCATCTTATATCCACTGCAGGCACCAACACATAAACCCAGCCAGGAGGCCCAAACTCCATGAGGCTGAGGAAACAAGATCACTTCTGGTTCTCCTCCAAGCTCTTCTTCAAATGCCTGAAAATCCTGAAGCAACACATCCGAGCGCCAGAAGCCATGCTCCTTGTTGTGGCAAACAGGGCAGAGGGAGAAGAAACAAGTTAGTGAGCATGAATCCAGCTTCCAGTAAGTGCAGACTCTTTCTTGGGAGGTTTGGTTAGGTGAGAGTGGAGGATGAATGGGGTACTAATGGTTTTGCAGTTCCAGTAGCCCCCTTTATTGTAGTGGGGCAGGGATGGGCCCGGAAACCCATCAGTCTGTTAAGTGCTGCGTGCAATACTAGCGCTCAGTATCTTCCATTGCTTGTGAACAAAGCAGCTCCAACATCAGTCACTCGGGCAGCCAGGCATTAGTCATACCGTCCCTTAATCATCATATTCAACAAGGGACCCACCTGTTCAAAGCAAAAACAGATTGTTAGCTGGGACAGTTACACAGAAATGGCAGCTGCAGAGCCTGCTCCTTCTGCATCACACCACCTTTCGAGCCGAGCTGCCCAGCGCAGAGGTCTCAGCTCACAAACTGAGCCTAAGGTACACCAGACCAGTTTCAAGGTATCTTCTAGATAAAACACTGGTGCACCCCTGAGCACATCCTCTAATACCCTTCCAAAATTGCAGGGTTCTCTGCCAATACCCAACTCTAGTTCTCATCGAAACATTGCATACACGCTATCCATTTTCACTTCCCACCCTACGTCGGTGATTTCTCAGTAGATGCTATTAAAAGGAAGCAACAGTCATCAGGGGTTGCTTTTTGCAAGGCAGAAAAGGAACATTCTCACTCACTGCATATCCTCTCTGGTCCTTGGAGTCGCTTGGAAGTAAGGCTAGGACTGACAATTTTGCCAAGGTCTTGTTTTCAGTCAAGACCACTCCTGTTTCCCAGCACTGCCTGATCATAGAGGGAGGTTCAGCAATGCTATGGTACTAAGATAAGCTCAGGGGAGAGGCATGATCTCCCATGAGCGCGCTAAAGAGAAGTTCCTGCACGGTGATAAGGGTTACTGATATGAAAACATTTCCATTCACATCCAGTATTTCCACTTTCAGATCAGCAGGAGATCTTCAAAAGCATACTCTTAGTACTTCAATCTGGTTTTCTGAAATACCAGTTGGTTAAAATTGCAAAGAATTCAGAGCTGATAGAAACGTATTAAGGGGAAAGCACATGACTTAACAGAAAAGATTTTTCTTATTTAAGAGATTTGGATTCAACAGGTAAAACAGTTTCTTTTTTTTTTGGCAAATACTGGTATTGCTGCTGCGCAGAAGACTAAGGACAGTTTGAGAGCAACACTTTCCTGGCAGTGCCCAAAGCCAAAGTACACCTTCCCCCACATACAAGAACAATTACTCCGTTGTTTGTAGTGGTCCTCTCCAGAACTACAATTTAAAAAGCATGCCCTTTTTGTAGCCAAAGGACCTTCTGAAGACAGCAGGGAGAACCATTCTCAGCAACAGAGCAACCCTGCTTTCTCCTACCCTCATTGTGACACCTGCAGAGCCAAATAGTTGGCATCTCGAGTTTTGCATTAAGCCATCGTGATTTCAACAGCAGTGACTATACAGTTCTTTTCTGTACCTCTTGTGGATTTCCTAAGGCTTCTCCCAACATCTTCTCAATGTTCCTCATTATCGCGACTTTCTGATGAGCCTTTAATGGATATTCAATTCTCTTTGGGGTCGGGGCACCCTGAAACATCAAAAATAGCTCATTGCATGCTTCCTGAATGGGCAGATTATTCCATGTTCTCCCAGCCACCCAGTTCTTTACACAGCACCCAAAAGAAAGCAGCTTTCAGCTTTATAGCAAAGGATTTTGAGCAATGAAGTCCTCATATTGACAACGTGCTAATACACATCTACCTGAAAAAAAACCCCCTGTGATAGAGCTAACCAAGCTGTGCAGGAATGTGCTTGTACTCACCTTGTACCAGAAGTTCACAGTGATGGTAATCCCCCCATTCAGAAGAGACTCAATGTGGTGCCACCTGCATGGAAACCACACAAAAAAGAAACTATTGCTGTAGCTTATAGTGAAATACCTTGGATGGATGAGTTCAGACTGCACTAGACAAGCCTTGCCCTATACCTCCATCATCAAGACCTCAGAACTTCTAGAAAGCTCTCCTTATTCAAATACAGATCCTTTTCTCATGCACATTAGTGGAGTACTAGCACAATAACATAGTGCTTGGGAGAATTACCACTCCCATCCAACAGATAGGAAATAAAAGCAGATTGGCCTAAGATATCACAGAAAATATCATACTTGCTGGAGAAGGCAAACCAAAATTCTCTTAAGAACCAACCCAACACTTCAAGCAGAAGGCCTTTTAAACCTCTGTATGCTGGTCACTGTGCAGTCCAGCCATCCTTCTTACCAGTACATGGGTATGTATAGCACATCCCCTGGACCCACCACCGTCTCATAGCCAACCACGCTCCGAAAGTTTGGAAACTTCTCATAGTCAGGATTGTCAAAGTCCACCTAATGGAAGAAAACATTAAGAAACTCAGAGGAACTTCCTGCAAGGACAGTCCTCATTATTGGCTCTCCGTATCAAATCCTCCTGATCTTCCCTATATAGCTTTTACATTCCCATTTGTGTCTTAACTCCTACAGTACCCCCAAAGTACCACCAACTTAAGACAGGAGTTCTGCAATTTGCCTCTGAGCAAATCTGTGTTTGATCAATGAAACAGAACAGAGAAGGCAGCAACTACAGCCCAGTTGTGCTATCAGTAAAGGGATGTTTATAGCCCTAGCAAGCCAGGACCAGACACAAACAGAAACACTACCAGTCCTTCCACCTAGTCTCAATGTATTCACCAGGTAACAGATCTGAACACAGGTTTTGCAAAACCTGAATGAGTGGTATGCACCTAGTGCAGCTTCCTCCAAACTAGCATCTTCACAAACGCCCTTTTTTGGCATGAAGCAGAGAACAGATCTGCTGCTCTCACCTGGCTCTGTCTGTCACACGGATGGTGCACAGGATAAGGGTAGAGGCATTCAAACTGATCAGGAGGGAACAGGATACACCTCTTGTAACCCTTAATCTGAGCGAAGAAGTTCTGCTGCTCATCATAATGAGCTGGTGTCACATTCCCTACACAGAGGAAAAAAAAAATTACAATCAAGGCACTCTCATGTACAGGTATGAAAGACAGAAACAAGTTATATTCCTTGCTAAAGACAGTAAATACTCTCCCACATATTCTGAAAACTAAACAAGGAAAATGACCGCAGGAACGTTACAAACTGATCACTGTATCAGTCAGCCTTTATTGAGCAGTTGCTATCCCACTTAATTTCCATTCTAAATCCATATTCAGCAACTTATGCTCTATAGGATTAGGATTTCCAGCTTGTTTCCACGAACAGCAGATGGTGAATGTCGACAGGAAGCTTTATCATAAAACACTGTTGTAGAAGACGAGTTGTGGAATGCACTTTCAAAAATTATTAGCCTGGAGAAAAGGCATCTAACAGTCTGATTTTGAAAAAAAGTCCTAGCCGTTTTGCCCAAAAAGAAGTAAACAAATCTCTTTGTCATTGGGTTCCCAATAGCACATCCTCAGTCTGATTAACAGTTACAAAGCTTGACTGTCACCATTAGATCTTAAATTTAATCAAATATTTAAGTACAGCGTGTCATTTTGTACCCCTCACAACTACGATTTCCAGGCTGTTTGCCAATTCAGGTATTACTCTTTTAGCTTGCTTCTTTATGTATATTTCACTAAAGAGAATCAAGATAACAGTTAACCCCATAACTTCATTAAACAGATCAATCATATGCTCCTGTGAAGACACCACTTTTTCTAGCACACAGTAGTTCAAGGCAATTCCTTGGGTTTTGTGCATAATCTGTTGGTAATAGGATTTTAGTCATCATATTTTGACCTGTAGAGAAGTGTTGGTGCAGCGCTTTTATGTGAAATTCTCTTCTCCCAGCTACAAAACAAGTGGCAAACTACTGTAAGTTGAGTATGACTTACAATGAGCAAGTAATTATAATTGGATGTGATGGCCATATTGATTATAGGCCATCCCAATTCACAAAAATGTGTATGTTCCTTGCCCAGTCATTGAGATTACTTCCTACAAGAATGCTCTTTTCAACAGCGTAGTACTACCTCTGTCTTCTAAGGCACCTGCCTATGAGTCAGCCTCCACATGGATTTGGAATTCCACTCTATCCAGATATTTTTAGGATTTATCCGTCTTCAAGTTGTCCAGTGCCCTCTAACCTTCCAAGAAGAAACTGAGCTCTTAATTGAAAGAGAATTTGTCCCCACGGTGCACCAGTTCAAGTATGAACAACTGCTTCACATAATAAACAGTGTTTCCTCCTGGGCAGACATTGGACATGCTAAGTAAAGTCCAGAAGACTGTCTCTGCTCAACTTGCAAATCCTTTTGCATCGTAAATCTGCAGACTCTTGAGCATTTTCAGTCTACAGCACCTGAAGCACTCAAACAATAAACAGGTCTCAGAATATGATTAGTGATTACTGAGAGCAAAGCCTTTCCATGAGCAGATGACATCCTGCTATTCACAGCATGTCCCCAGGGAAACACAGGCTATTCCTTTCATTGTTTCCTCTCTATAACCCAAGTTAAGTTGTGACAACAGTCCCCTCCCAACACAAAGCTTTAAACTGCCTGCTCTAAAGGAACACTTAGAAACCAGTGGAAATCCATTTGAAAGACCTTTCTGGAATTGAAATACAGAACTGCTGAGCAAATTTTCTCCCCTCTTCCTCCAGTCAGAGGGAACTGTTTACCTTCCATGCCGATAAGAAGCAAGTTAGAAGTCAGTTGACCCCAGCCACGTTTCCCTTGCTGCTTGTTAATCCAGTTCCAGTTGAAGCCAAGGAAATCCACCACAATCTTCCTTCCAACTGTGTCATTCAGGGTTTGCTGCAGATATAGCCTGTATTTTCCCCAGAGACAAGTGGAAATCAAGTATTAAACTTTGTTATGAACATAAAGACTTATCTCTGCATCTCTTCAGAAAGATTTCAAAATAGAGAGACATAATTCCTAGAGATTCTGTTCTATCACCACACACCATAAATACTTATGGAAGGAAACAGTTTCAAAAAGTCCCCAAACTTTGCTGAAAGTCTCTGTCCCTGGTACAGAAGGGAACAGAACTCAGTTCTGTTTCAGCCATCACAAGGGGAAAAGAGAGTTTTTGAGCAAGAACAACTCCCTCACAGTGCAGGAAGACTGTAAGCAGACTGGCCACTATCAAATATCAAACACAGTTGTGAATAATCTGCAAATAAATACTCTAATTCATCTGTGATAAGAGTCACCTCTTCTACCAGAAGTGCGTGAGGGCAAAAAGGGGCTCAGGAAAGACTGCATGTTTCAGTATAAAATTACTTTAAAGCCATTCTTACATTTAGACATAGAGGATCAGAGGAATCAAACATCTGTATTAGTAGCTGCAGTATTGTGGACTACTGTCTGCAACACTGGAAATAAAATGCATTTTTAAGCTCAAGCACTGCTCTCTCTCTTGGAAAAAGCACACCCAAAGCTGAGAAAGAAGAAAAACGCACAGATGACAAGTGGACACGGACACAGAGTTGCTTCCAATTAGGACAAAATTAAGCACCTGTAAGTCCTTTCAGAGGGCTGTTGACTGATAAAATTAACTGAGGGTTTAAGTACAGTTGCTCATAGTTACACTTCGTATAAACGTGAGCTCCTCTCTGTAACTTACAGCTCTGTTAATGGTGTAGGCCATCACCACCAGCATACATACTGCACATATGCAAACTTTTCTCATCTTTCCAAAAAAATGTTAGCTACCTGATATTCTGTAAAAACGGCTGACTGCTACAGCCTGTACTTTTGTGCTGGTTTTGGCTGGGGTAGAGCTAATTTTCTTCATGATAGCTAGAATGGGGCTACGTTTTGGATTTGTGCTGGAAACAGTGTTGATAATACAGAGATGTTCCAGCTATTGCCGAGCAGTGCTTACAGAGAGTCAAGGCCTCTTCTGCTCCTCACAGCACCCTGCCAGTGAGTAGGCTGGGGGTGTGCAAAACGTTGGGAGGGGACACAGCCAGGACAGCTGCCCCCAACTGACCAAAGGGTTATTCCACACTATATGACAATAAAAAGCTGGGGGAAGAAGGAAGGTTGGGGGGAAAGTTTGGAGTTACAACATTTGTCTTCCCTAGTAACCATTACGTGTGATAGAGCCCTGCCTTCCTGGAAATGGCTGAACACCTGCCTGCCAATGGGAAGCAGTGAATGAATTCCTTGCTTTGCCTGGGTATGCAGCTTTTGCTGTACCAACTAAACTGTCTTTATCTCGTCCCATGAGTTTCACACTTTTACTCTTCCGATTGTCTCCCCCATCCCACCAAGGGGGTGAAAGCGAGTGGCTCTGTGGGGCTTAATTGTCAGCTGGGATTAAACCACAACAACCGGACAACTAAGCTCCTCTATCAATACCATAGTTTGCCAAAAGAAAGTGAAGCTTAAGGCTTTCTCTATCCAAACCCTGCCTCAGACAGAAGGCAAAAAAAAAAAGGCTCTGCAGACAATGTGAACAGTTTGATTAACTAATGGCATGGCTTTTTTTATCAGATAACAAGGCCGTTGTTAGGTAGCATCACGGCAGAAAAAGCAGGGCTATAAAAAAAAAAAAAGAAGTTTGAGAGATTTTAATCATCAACACTGAAGAGAAACTTATCCTCTACTTAGACCTGCAGAAATGGAGAAACCTCCACGTATCGCTTACCTCTCAGCACTCCCTTTTTGCTGTATTTCTTTGAGTCTGTCCACAAATTCAGCAAACTTCATCTCTTCTCTGCTTGACTTGGGTTTGAAATTCTTAAAATTGGCCATCTTCTTCTCATCGTAGTACAAAAACTTGTGTGTGCTGGCACTATACACTGAGAAGTCCCCATTGCCAATGTTTTCCTGGAGATAGTCCAGGTCCCATTTCAGAGCAGGATAAACCAGATTCGTATCTGTCAGCACCACCGGCTCCTGGAGAGAAACAGGAAGTTTATTGATTCAAGGACCTCTTGAACTTGAGAATGATCACATTCATTATGACAACCACATAAACTCTCTTTGAAAACAGGGAATTGGAAAAGGCATTTAGCGTAATCAGATACCTTGGTCTGAGGAGAAAAACAAAAATAACATAAGAATTTTTAAGAAAATGGTGGCCTCCTCCGACAGCAAGCTACTGGTAGCAATGGGACAGATTCCACTATCTACTTAGCTGATCTCTAACACGTGAGGTTAGACAAACACTAGCTGGGAACAGTTTTAGGTCTACTTGGCCCTGCCACGTAGCAAAGAGACACAGCAGATTGTGTCTGGTCCCTTCCAGCATCAGCTACGAAGGGGTAAATGCTGACAGAAAGGTACCTCTGAATCCAGAAACAGCACCCATCTCTTTTCTCAGAGGACCACAGATAACCTTCAGCCATCATAAACTGAGACTACCCCATCTCTTCTACACCAAAACAAGAACCACTACAAAAAGAAGACAAAGGACATCACCTACCTTCTCACCTATAAACAGTAAACAACCTAAAGAAGAACGACAGCTGCTGTGTTTCCAAGCTGTGCCTGCACAACTTCCCTTCTTGCAGGCTTTCTTTTAAAAAAAATATCAGAAAACAACTAGCAATCTTACCAAAACTAGATCGATCTTGTCCACAACCAATACAAGAGCCGCTACTGCAAGGCAACCTTCACATCTGTGGCCACTCTCACTTAGAAAGTAACAAACGTGTGCCCGTGGCTTCACACACACACATATACATACACACACACACACACACACACACCCCCCATTTCCACGGTTTCCATCCGGACAACAAAGCGCTTAAAGCAAACTCGTCCTGCAGATTTCACAACTCCACACTGTGGCCCCGAAAAGAAATGCCCGCTACAAGTCAAGAGGAACGGGACAGCAGCAACCACCGAGCCCGCGCGGGGAGGGGGCGCGGCGGGCGCTCAGTGGCGGAGAGGGAGGTAGGCAGCCCAGAGAGCCAGGGCGGCAGCCCAGAGGGACAGAGCCGGGGCGGGGCGGCGAGCGCAGCCGGGACGGCACCTGGACGCGGGAGAGCCCCGCGCCCTGCCAGCCGCTCTGCGGGCCCCGCCGCACCCGGCCTGACGGGCAGCGCTGGCAGCCCCCCGGCCGCGCCGGAGCCCCCAGGGCCGGGCCAGGCAGCCGCTGCCCACCGCACCTCGTTCTCGATGAGCTCCTCGGCGCGGGGGTCGCTGTGGCTGAGCCGCGGGATGGGCCGCGTCTCGAAAGAGTAACGGCGGAACTGGGAGTCGCTCCAGCCGGGCCCTGCCGCGACCGCCGGGCCCTCCCGGCAGCCTGCCTCCGCCGAGGAGGAGGAGGAGGCCGCCGCCATCGCCGCGGCCACCGCAAAACCCGGAACTAGAAAGGCGGAAGCGGAAGTTGCCCGCCCATGGCAACGCCGGAAGCGGAGGGAGAAGGCGGGCAGGCGGAGGGCACCATGGAGAGGGCGGCGGGGAGCGGCGGCCAGCGGTGCCCCCGCGCGGGAGGAGGCCGGGGGCGGTGGCCTCTGCGCCCCGCCGCATTTTGCCCCTTTCCCGGGTTTTTAGAATCACGGGCTCACAGAACCGCCTGGGTTGGAGCCGGCCTTGAAGATCATCGAGTCCAGCCGTTAACCCAGCACTGCCAAGCCCAGCACTGAACCGTGTCCCTCCGCACCACACCTGTACGTCTTCTACACAGCTCTGGGGATGGCAACGCTACCACTTCCCTGGGCGGCCTCTTCCAGTGCCTGACAGCCCTGTCAGTGGAGAAATTTTTCCTTATACCCATCATAAACATCCCCTGGCAACGCTCGAGGCCGTTTCCTCTCATCCTGTTGCCTGGTACTTGGGAGAAGAGACCAACCCCCACCCGGCTACAGCCTCCTTTCAGGTAGTTGTAGAGAGCAATAAGATCTCCCCTCAGCACCCCCTCCTCCACACTAAACAACCCCAGTTCCCTCAGCCGCTCCTCATAAGACTTGTGCTCCAGACCCCTCACCAGCCTTGCTGCCCTTCTCTGGACATGCTCCAGCGCCTCAGTGTCTTTATTGTAGTGAGAGGCCCAAAAACTGAACACGGTATTCAAGGTGGGGCTTCACCAGTGCCAAGTGGTCCTCGGGGGCTGCTCTGCTGCCAGGCCCCTAAGGAAAACAGCACACTGCCCGCTCTCCTCTGTCCATCTCAATGTTCGGCCGCGTTTTGGCCTGAAAACTAGAAGTTCAATTAACACCTGCTACAAGAAAAAATATGTAGCGCTGCTCAGTGTAACTAGCCTCTGCCTTTTGATCACAAACAGACATTGTGTGACTACATAGTTCTAGCAAGATTCATGAATTGGGTGCCTAGGGACGGAGCTATTGAATTTTTTTCTTAGTGTATGTTTATTACGTGAGACAAAGTCTACATTTTGCTTTTACTCTGGAAGCAGCAAGAACAATGTTTGTTCCTTCCCAAGAATGAATGCCAGTTGAGGGAACTGGCTCTCCAGAAACTTTTGGTCCCTGGCATTCAGTGGTTTTCATCTTGCAGTAAATGGATTTGCTGTTCCAGCTGTGTGGAGCTTTGCCTTCACGAGAATAATGCAATCTATTTTCCCCTGTCCTTCCAAAATGTATTAATGTGCTTAGTTTCTAGGAAAATGAGTGCCTGCTCGCCTTTTAAATCTACAGCACTACTCTTGTACAGGTTAAGAACATTTTTTACAACATATTTGCAAACATATTTGGGTGCTGAGGAAGCCCGAGCCACATCTGTGGAAGACTCAAGCATCAAGACAGAAAGTAAATACCCAGCAGGGAAAGCCAACGTAAGGAGCAGCAGCTGACCATGATCCGAGCCTGCACCGATGGTGCAGCCAGGAGCTCAAGGTCTCCAGTGTGACGCTGCTGCTGTCCCCGAAGTGCCACATGGCTGTGACAGGCACCCAGTGCTGCTTCATAGCAAACGCCAGCAGCCTCAGCACAGGAGGGCTGGGCTCTGAGTTAGTAACTTTATTTAATAATTAATTGACATACTAACTTCACTGCACACGCGGTTGTAAGGGAGTTGGCTGAATTAAGACATCATCTCTGCAATGACATGGCAAGGCCTTTCTTTGGGATACATGAAAGGATCCTGTTCTAGCCTGTGACAATGCCCCCACCCCAGGGATGCTGTATCTCAGATATATTGTTGTGGTTCATGACTATCTTCATTCAGTTAGTAGGTTTACAACTAATGTTGTTATTAGAAGGAATGACTTTAATGACAAATTGTCCGTGATGGTTTTTGAGCTGCAAAGGTTTATAATGTAGATCATTATAGAGACATTACCCATTATGGCTGATGTGAATAACTGAAGGAAAATGAGTTCAACTACCACAGAGTTTACATAATGAAGTAAACTGCAAAATCCTTTAATGCTCATATCGATTTTATCTACAATAATATATTGCTTACGTTCAAAGAATAGCATCACTAAATTAACAGGCCGTTTCAGCTGTTCGCGTTTCCCCAGCTCCACGGAGATAAGACGATTACATTCGGGTATTAACTTTAATAATATTGATACTGATACAAAGGAGGCAATTTGCATAAGGCAGCCAGCCACGGCATCGATCCGATGGAGCATCGACCCGGCTGCTCCGCAGGAGGCTGCCCTGCCTCGGGAGGGTCATTCCTGCCATAAATCCCCATTACCTGGCTTCAGACGCCGCCAGCCAGAGCAAAACATCACAACGGTGCCCTTTCTGCTCGTTAGCTCTTACGTCAATATTATAATAACCGCGGCTGACTCATTAATGCCCCGGACGGGCATTTGTACCCGGTGGGGCAGGCGGTGCCGGGGGGCGCCGCGCCCCCCGCTAGCTCCGCCCCCGCTAGCCCCGCCCCTCCTAGCCCCGCCCCGCGCTCGCCTATCCCTCCCGGCCACCGTCGGCCGCGCCTGCGCGGTGGAGGCGATGGCGGCGGCCGGGCTCCGNCGGGGAGGCGCAAGCGGGGGCCCTCGGGTGGCGGCGGGAGGCGGGGGGAGTGTCCTCGGCGCGGTGGGCCGGTGACTGCGGGGCCGGGGCGTGAGGGCGGCGCGACCTCTCCGGGCCGGCCCAGCCGCCCGGCGCCCACCCGGCCTTGTTGCTCTCCCGCCAGCCTCGGAGATGTCCAAGGACCTGATGCCCGGGCCGTACCCCCGGACACCGGAGGAGCGGGCGGCTGCCGCGAAGAAGTACAACCTGCGAGTGGAAGACTACGAGCCCTACCCCGACGACGGCTTCGGGTGAGCTGGGGGATCCCGCCCCCCTGCCAAGGCCAGCACCTCCCGGCGCTGTGGGGAGGCGCTGAAGCCTGGTGGTCCCTGTGGAATGCCTGGAGATGCCGTGCTGGGAGCTTAGAGCTTTGAAGGCCCGCATCAGGGCTTTAAAACAGGAGCGCACAGAATGAGTTGGAGGCGTGTGTGAATAAAATACCGTATGAGAGACTTTACATGCTGTTGTAATGCGGGGGTAAGAGGGATGAACTGAAAGTCATCTCTGGAATAAAGATTTCAGGAGGTGTTTAAACATGTGGGAGTACTTTTACATGCAAAATGCTAGACAACTGGGCTTCTGTATTTCAGTTAAGTTTGCATTTTCTTCCAGCTAGGATAGCCCAAAAAGGCCGCTTTGAGAAATACAATGGCTGGCATCAAGGTGATGGTTGTTGTGCTAGTTGCATGTATGCATTTAAAAAGTGTGTATATGTAGGAGCTATAAAAACAAAGTAATGTTTAAGTCTCCCATTTCCACAGGCCTATGTATAGTGTTTCTTACAAAATGCATCTAAATTAATACAGATTTCTTCCATCTTTGTTTTTTGGTCTGTTTCTCACAGGTATGGTGACTATCCCAAGCTTCCTAATAAGTCTCTTCACGAGAGAGACCCCTGGTACCAGTGGGATCAGCCGGACATGAGGCATAACTGGGGAGAGCCGGTAGGAATGCTAGTAGCACTTTTCATTATGATTACAATGCTACTGTTACTAAATACTCACATGCAGATCTTGGGGTTGGAGTTTTCTGTTTAATTCTTTCCCTGATTACATCCCTAAGTGCGGAGTGTGTTGCCTGTGGAACCAGGGGTAGCCAGTTGGAGGGAAATTTAGCCTGTGGCCATCAGGGTAAATATTTTGAAAGTACTGAGGAATGTTAACACCTTATTACATATGAGGAGGGAGACTTTACAAAGTTAAGTTTCTCTGTAGGAATAGGAAAGTCTCATCCGTTTGCTTTGCCTGATGTGACTCAGTATGAGAGCTTAGTTCAGAATCATTTAGCAAAGAAGCCATCATTTGAGTTAAGTCTTTTTAGTACAGTGGAATTAGCTATTGCTGCTTTATTGCTCCAGGGTTGTTTTGGGACACAATCCAAATAAGGACGTTTTCTCTGAAGAAAGTTTGCAAAATAGCCTTAGGAGAAATGGATGAATACAGCACCTATGTTAATTTTCGAAACCTGAGTTCCTCAAACTCCTTGTCAGGAGTAACTTTTCATTTAGTGCATGGTCTTTCTGTGAATGACTGCAAACTAACTGTGATTACTGAACTTGGTAATTAACTTGAGCTCTTCTTAGTCAAAGTAGAGATTATGTAATCATATGTACATAATATATTATAGTATAAGTGTGCCAGAGCATCATAGCTTGTGTATCACAGTAAAGTGCATGTTGTAATGACTGCAGAAGTGCTTGAAAAAAAAACCCAATGGTGATTCTGAGTTGTTGTGGTGCTTGGTACAGGAAGGTTTGTACAGGTCCCCTTGTGGACGGGGCTGGCCGCACAGCGCCAAGTGGAATATACTGGTGCATTACAGGTGTCAGCGGATGCCTCTGGTTAGGCAACTGAATTCTGCTCAGTCTGGCTCTCTGGGTTTGGGAGAAAAGAGGAACTAGAGGCAGTACTTGAGTTGCAAATTAATGAGTTCTCTGCTTTCATTAGTATGGAAGGCTTTATCTCCACTTGTGAGGTGGACATGAAACAGCTTCTGTCAGTTTTGTGAATGCTGCAAAGCACTTCTTCCCTTGATAAAAGCAGCTTGAGCACTGTTGGTAAATGTGCTGTGGTTTTCCTTTGTTCTTTAGATGCACTGGGACTTTGACATGTATATTCGGAACCGTCTTGATACATCCCCCACTCCAGTTCCCTGGCACACCATGCGAAAACACTTCCTTATCTTTTTGGGTACCATGCTGATCATGTTTGGTCTTGGAGAGATCTATCCCTCTTACAGGCCTGTGGTGAGTGACACCCTTGGGTAAAGGGAAGAAAAGCAGCTGTGGTTTTTGTCGCTGCTGCTGCCCAGTAGAGTGGTTTTGCTGAAGATGAGTGTGAATGCAAAACCCTGCTGCTGGCAGGAGATGGGCCGGGGGATGTCCTGTGGCCTCATCCAGCCTGAGTGGTTCTGTTGACTGGCTTGGCTCAGCTCACAGGTTCTCTTTCATAGTGAGCAGTTCCTCTTCACAGGGAGCTAATTTTAAGCTATGCTTTCTACAGTATCCCTTCTTTGCTCTAGGTGTTCTCCTTCCCTGTGTGCATCTGCTTGAGGGAGACGCTTTATCTCTTCTCTTGCCCTGGGGTTTTAGTTACATCTCATGATCTGGATCATTTGGAATGTACTTCTGAAAAATGCATGTGAATACACAAACAGCTTTTGCAATATATTATCCTCCTGCTATGAGATGAACTATTGGTTAAAATTCAATGCAAGACCCACCTTGATGTTTCTGTAAAGGATGTGGGTTTATACAAAGAACTCTGTCTCTGAATTTACTTTCCTTGTGCTCCAATATTCCTGCTGAAGCACTTAAAAAATAGAAAATTCGTTTATATAAATGACAAGCTTTGATTTGGTTGGGGAGTGGGATGGGATGAGACATTTTCCCCTTGCCCCTTAATTTGCTTGGTGAATGTGGTGAATTTGCCACTCTTTATCTCTCCTTGTAGGGACCGAAGCAATATCCCTTCAATAACCTGTATCTGGAGAGAGGAGGAGACCCCAATAAAGAGCCACCAGTGGTGACGCACTATGAAATCTGAAAGTTGTTGAAGTGCTGTGTTTCTCCTGTGTCAGCTCTGCTGGGATGGCATCTTCCCTAGTATTCACTGTGGCACATGTTGATGCTTGTTCTTCAATGTTCAACCACTAACTGCAGTGAAATACATTGATGATACCTACTCTGCTAGTTGTCTTCTGTTGGTTTGAGAGTGCCGAACAATGCCCAATGAAATCGATTGACCTTTGCCATTTTTCTAAACGGGCTAGTGTCTGTGAGGCAAAGGTCTGAGTGCGGTCCTAGGACTGCTGCTAGTTTGTGTACCTTGTGCACAAACATTTTGTAGCTAAGCCTGTTTATATAGGAGATACTGCCTGTTACCAAGTGACTTACTGCAGGTGCTGCTTGGAGTTGAACTAGTGTCATCGTTTAATGTGAAATGACAGGCAGAACCAGACTGGCAAGTGCCAGTGCTTGGGAGTTTCATACCGTGAAAATAAATGTCTGTCCTTACTGGGATTTGGCTTTGATATCTTCGCAATCTACGTGCCCTGTTCAGTGAAGCTTGCACAACAAGTAGAGAGCAGTAGTGAGGCACAGAGCTTTCCAGTGTGATGCTGGAAAGCTTGATGCTGGCAGCAGAGCTGTGGACAGCAGTGGTACAGAAAGGCTAATGAGCAAGTCCAGCTCTGGCCAGACCTGTTCTGCTGTGCCTGGACTTTGGTCGAAGAGCACAGATGCCCAAGTTGCTCCTGTATGGCCTGAGCTTATCCACCAGGTCTGGAGTTGCATCTGACCCATGGAGTCTGCCTGTCTGTTGCAAATCACTGGTCTAGGGCGTCCTATGGCTTCATCAGTGGTTTGCTTGGGGAAGTTATATGTACAGTTTTATTAAGCTCCTGGGTTTTTCCAGCCCCCAGTCTTCCCTAAACATAAGTTTTTCCGTTGTCACTGAAGGAGATGTTACCTTCAGTACTGATTTACAGTAGAAGTTCTCTCAGCTCCTCGGTACTATGTCTTGGGCCCTGCTGTTTGGCTGCAGGAGTGTGTGATCGCAGAAGGTGAAGGGCTTGGGCTTTTCTGGGTGCTTCCCATAAACTGGATGCTGTGCTCTGCTCTCAACACCCTGTCATGACTCATAGTTTTGTGCTTTAAGAGAAGCAGGTATTTGAAGACAGTGATTCATGATTTTCCAATCTATAAACATTTTTAACCTCACATTCTAAAGGACAATTAGCTTAATCTCTGCGTAGGGGTGTATGTTCAAGGGCATTATGTTACTGAATGCTAGGACATACAAATATGTATGTGTAAATAAAACTAACCTCTTTGGAGGTGCTGAACAATCACCATTCTTCCTGGCTTTTGTAAGCTGTCGCCTCTTCTAGTTACAGAAATGCTCACTTTTAAATTACAGACAATGACGCTTTACCCCAGAAGGGTTTTTAAAGTATTGTTTGAGCTGTGGGGCCTCGCAACTGAATTCTGTTACGAAGCGTTATGCAGGTGAAAACACTCCTTAGGGATACTTGAGTAAGAACTACCATTCCACAGCAGTTATGTGACAGCACTGTATAGGACGTTGTGAGACTTGTAGGAGTCTTCAAGTAAAATGAAAACGATCAGAGTGGTAATAAGAACCTTATCTTGGTGTGTGTAAAATGATAGCGCAGCAGTTGCAGAGGCAGGTTGGGACCCATCTGGCTCGTTGTACAGCATCTCCCTCCCAGCAGTGTCTGCTGCTGCCGCCTTCTCCTTCAGCCGCTGTCACACCCAGCCCGTGTCTAACCAGTAACTCACTGGCGCTTTTCTTCATGGGGAAGGCGTAATGGGTTAGGCAGAGAATATGGCTCAGAAATCCTTAAAAATGAGGTTTGTAGCATGTGCAGGTTTTCTCAAAACAGGAGAAAAGTGAGGGAAGAAGGTGTGGGCCCTTCTATGTTTCTTTTTTTTTTTCTTGGCAACTGAAGTGCTTTTAGAAAAATGCATTCCCAAACTGCGTGCCTTTCCTTCCTGCTGCCTCCTCAGGAAGGCTCAAATCCGTTCCCGAGGCAAAGCTCTCCTGCGGGGGCCGCGGACGTCGGCTCCAGCTGTGGTGACCCCGGGGTTGCAGCCTGAGCTGCTTCAGACGCGGGGACGGAGCAAAGCCGAGTCTCCCAAAGCCAGGAGAGACACTTGGGAGCCTCGTGCCGGGCCCTGCGGGGCTGCCGCCGCGGCGGACGGAGAGACTGAAGGCAGCTTCCGCCCCGCGCTCTCGGGACACCCGGAGGGCGGTCGGTCGGTCGGTAGTGGCCCAGCCCGCAAAGGGCCGCGCCCCCGGGTCCGCCGGCGGCGCGGCAGCCGCCAGGCCTCCC
>VZSF01008983.1:101701-201677 GCA_013398295.1 Chionis minor | reverse complement strand
CTCAGCCCCGCCACCGGGGGCAGGGCCCGGGAGCCGCCCCCGGGCCGGCCTCGCCCCGCCTGCGCCGCCCCTGCTGGCACCGGCAGCGAGCCCCCCCCGCCCCCCAAAGCCAGGCCGGCTTTGCTGCCCTGCCCGCCCCGGTGTCGCTGTGCCAGCTCTGTCCCCAGCTCCCGTGGCTCCAGCCCTACCCTCTGCACCGGCAGCCCCGGAGCTGGCTTCCCCTTGGCCTGGGGGGAGCTCGGCTGCCTGAGCTGGGCCGCGGGGAGGCCTCTGGCGTAGCCGAGAGCCTGTTTTGTGACACTCGGTGTCGAGGGCAATGCCTTCTTCCTAGGGCTTCCCTCTTTTTCACTCCCGTACGGCCTGGTGCTGCAGTGCGGAGGGAGCTGGCGTAGGTGTGTGTGTACCGCCCCGGTCCGTGCAGTGCCGTGGCACGTCGCAACTGCTTTGGAAAGTGCTCAGGGCGCAAGAAGTTTCTTTACACACCATGGGAGCTTTCATGGAGGAATGTGCTGAGCCCTACCCTGCAACAGCCCCGCCTTGCAAACGCCAATGATTAGCTGAGATTAGTGTCTCTCTGCCTTCTGCCGTCTGTAATTAGGGTTTATAATTAGCACTTAGGAGAACGGTCTGGCTATAGGGCACTGAGGAGCTGCAAAAGGAGAGTGTTGGGGCAATGCAAAGGGAAGGGGCAGCACAAAGACTTTAAATTGATGCTGGTACATGGAGACTGTAGGACAGTTTCTGTCTTAACCATGGTGTCATGGCAGAGAGGCCCTTTTCAGTTCCTAGAGGGGCAGCTTGTCACTTTCACTTGGGTGACCTTGAACAAGTCTTTTCTGTTCTGCCCAAATTTTGCCTTTAGCTGAGGAGGATCGGGCTATCAGCAACTTTGTGTGCAGTGCTGGAAGTCCAGTATCAGCAGGAACTGTTCAAAGAGGAATGGGTAGGTGCTCAGTGGCAGGAGGAGGATTGGGAAAGTCAGTAGGAGGGGATTTCTGATTGACAGTATTTGGGTGGTGCAAGAGAGAGAAGGCCTGACCAGGGCCGTACCAGGGACGATTGTCATGGCAGCTTTGAGGGTCAATTGGCTGATACAACAGCAGCCATGGTCTTTTACAAAGTACTCGAAAGGCAGAAGTAGCATATGTGAGGAATTTTTGCCTCTGTCAGCATTGTTTGCATGGTCCATTAAGATTTAAGAACATGTGCTTTTATTTTCACTATTTAGTCGTGTGCTCTCCGTTTCCTAGCATGGGGAGTGCTCTGACCTGCTGGGTTTTTATTTTGCAGACAGTGTTACCTTTTAAGGACACTTTTCAGGAAGCCGCGGCTGGAGGAGGCTGCGGGGAAGTGTTGCTTCTATCCTGTGACTCCCGTTGGGGCTGAGGTTTGTTAATACGTTAGGTCTGTAATCGGATGTGTATAGAAGGAGGAGAAATTGTCATGATTAATTAATTAGAGGTCCTGAGAAAAGCATGAGCTTTCTCAGAAGTCTCCTGTGCTATTTTAGGAGATGACAGCAGGTGGCAATCTCTCCCTAAAAATTCTCCTGTTGAAGAGATGCTTGTGAATTTTTCTCAGGCAGCCACAAGAGGTTGCTAAAGGAGGGCTTTTTCCTCCTTTAAGGCTCATGAGTCCCATCCTGGATACAGATGTGCACGGTGTATAAAAGGACTACTTTTCTAAAAGTAAGACTCAAATCAGGCTTTTTTTTCCTTCCAAACCCAGATCCCACTGAAGGAGGTGCTGCTGCATCCCTGCAGAACCTCAGCTGCAATGGAACTGAACTAATCGGAGATGCTTAAGAGGTGGCATGATACTGTCATCTTGGCTTCTTATGCATCTCTTGTGGGCCTTCCCAAGTCTGTTGGCACTACTGCTGCTCAGCCTTGAGCACCAGGGACACAGTGTACCTGTTCAATAACTAGGATCAAGCACTTCTACAGTTCTTCCGTTGATATTGAGCCACTCTAAATGGTACCTTGTTTGCCCTCCTGTGTCTCACTGAGTTATCACAGGCAAGACACTTTACCTTCACATTCTGTCCTGACTTAAGTTTGTGAAAAGAGAGCATTAATGTTGACTTTCTTATGCAAAATGCTCTATTGACAGGTAAAGCTGGGCAATTGATAATACTGTTCTGCACATTTTTTGTAGCTTGTGTTTGTTGCTGTGTTCCAAATTGTGCCAGCCCTGCAGTCAGCCCAGCACAGAGGGTAAGGAGTGGGAGCTTGTACCATTCATCTGGTGAAGTTTGTGATGGTTGATCTCTTCATTACTTCTGACCAGTTAATTTACTAGAGGGAAGAGGTCTCTTCGACATTGTCTAATAATATTTGCAGAGGACTTGCCCTCTAAAAAGCCAAGAAGCAGTGAGGCCTGTAGGCACAGCCAGCTCCCACGATTGATGGATTGTAACTGGAGGAGGAGGAGGCAAGAAAGGGGCTGGTAAAGGAATGTACCAGCTGTCCTGGTCCCTGACATTAGTGGAGTCGAGTGGTGCTTTGTGCAGTGGGCTGTTGCTAGCAGGTTCACCTGACTCCTACTGGGGATAATTTAATTGAAGAGAGGAAACCCAGACAGTGTCCCTGCGCTAGTATGTGAGACAGATGAGTAGGCACTGGAACTTCTTGGCAGAGAGAATGTGATGGAGCCCTAACAAGTACTAAGCAAAGTCTGTGCTGGAAGGTAGGAAAGTAAGCTTTAGAGATCTGTTATGGAGGAGGTGACTGGGCTGCATGAGGAAATAGTTGCACTTGTCTTATTGTACAAGAGCTCCGGGCCTCAGCTAAGTTGGGATAAGGTTAATGTTAGAAGAGCAATAGGTACTTTGAGCTTTGGGAGATACCACTGCAGACTAATGCTAAAAAGCATTAAATAAATTCTGATCAAACAGCATATCCTGACAGCGTGTGTGGGGGAGAGAGGATGTCCTTATTTTCTGACTGGTGATAAAGAGGAAAATCTAGAAAGAGTGTGGAGTTATTAGCCAGGAGTTCCAAGCCTAAGAAGCAACGCTGACCAGATTTCCCTTTGTGTGGGCCTCAGGAGGCCGTAGCTTCATAAAAACCACAAGATGATGTAAAGCTTTTTCAAAACTGTTCGGGTTTTTTTTGGATGGTTTTGCCAGACAGAGGCCTGGCTCCAGCAAGCTACCTTTATAAACTTGGTTACAAATAAACATCCATAGTCTGGCCTGAGTAAGGCCAAACTCTGAAGCCCTGACGGTTGTAGCCCCGCATCCGAGGAGCGGGCCATGTTGTGCTGGCTGTGGTTTAGCTGTCAGCCTGGCTAACGCAGTGTCAGGTAACCAGGAGAGATTAATCACAGTGAGCTGTCAAGATGCAGAGTGTTTTGCTATGCTGCCTGCTGACAGTTTTACTTTATTCAGCATGATATCACCCGAGTGCATAGTTAGCAGCTCTATTTAGCTGGAGTTAAAAGACTGCATTACAGCCAAGCTCGAAAGGTTTAGGAATGGCTCCCAAGAGTGGCCCTGCTAGCCTGGGAATGATATGTCCACACATCATTTATGTTACTGACATGTCTAGGAGGCCTGGGCATAGTCCGGGAGGGAGAAGTTCCGGGTGCTTTCTCCTCAGCAAGAACGGGATCCTACATAGAACAGTAATTTGTATTTATATTCAGTGTTGCAGCCTCCTAGCTGCCTGCTGTTGTTTGACTTTCAATTATCCCGCAACATTATTGCCCAACTAATCTCTCTCCAGTGACACGGGGAAGTTGTGTTCCCATTGTACAGGTGTCAGTTAATCTATTCAGAGTAAATAAAAAGAATTGTCAGAGCTGAGATTGAAACCCAGCAGTTACTTCTGGATGGCTTCTCACCTTCTACCATTTACAAACTCAAGCAGAAAGGAAAAAATTCATTTGACTTTCACTTCTCAGAGGAATGAGAACAAAGTACATTAACTGAATTGGCACGTGATAGCATTGCACTTTGTTTTCTGTTGCCACATCACTTTTCTGCTTGGAATTTAGCCTGCCCTGAGATTCCTTGTGCTCCTTTTTTTCCTATGTGTGTACCGACATCAGCTTGTTCAGAGAGAAGTACTAGTGCTTTGCAAATACATTTTTTTAAAATTAGTTTCTGCAGCTGATTTAAACCAGCCCGGACTGAAGATTTGAGTACGTTGTTTAATATAGATCGCCTTGGTTTTACGGAAATTCTCCTGTAATAGGGGTATATGAAAAAGGGAGCTATATATGAAAGAAAATCTGGGATCAGACAGCTGGGATTGTTTAGGTTTTTTTCATTAATTATAAAATACCCTAATTAATTCCTGTGAAACTGTATTCACTAGCTCAGGAAGTAGCAAGTAACTTCTCTCTGTTGAGAGCAATTTGTTCAAGTGGCGCCTTCATAAAGGGGATATTTTGTTACTGGTGTAATTATTTTCATGTTGACTTTATCTGGCTATTCTAACTACTGTGTGAAATTTCTCCTAGAGTCTAGAAAATGAAGCTAAAGGAAATAGAGCGAACAGCTGTCCAGGCATGGAGTCCAGCAAACAACCACCCCATTTATCTAGCAACAGGTAAAGTTGTTTGCAATTTGTGAAAATTAAAGTATGAGTCACAGAGAGATTTTATGCAGAGTTGTATTGGCTTTAACTTTCAACAATTGCCACCTTAATAATCTCTGGAAAACTTACAAGCAATATACTGAAAACATTACAGCCTTAATTTTTTTTTTTGAAGTGACCTGTAGAGGATTATTTGTCTATCCAGCTTTGATAACCTTAAAGGCCAGTGATTTTTTTCAAAGGGCAAATACATGCCTTTTTTTGTTCTAACTTCTAGTTAAGTCTGTATGAACTCCAGCACCTCCTTGCTATAAAAATTAAAACAAACTAAGGTTACTTACCTGGTATGTCTGTGGGGAAAAAAAAAATCATTCTAATCATGTTCATTTAAGTTCACTTTAACTTTGTTGGTCTTCAGATGTTATCAAGTGGTTTGACAATCAAATAATACAAATCTCTTCTCCCTAAAGTTGCATGCTTTGGTTATCATTCAGTCTTCAATATTTCTGCAAAACCTTAAATTCACATGTTGTTGATATTATTCATTATTCACTGTTGTTATGAGAATTTTATTTCCTGAGGCACAAAGTCAGCCTGTTCACTTGAGTTGGCGGTGGGTGAGTGGGTGAGTTTAGTAGTTTAGTGTCTGTGAAGAACCAACAGCTTGGGTTGTCTGCCCAACGTGAGAACTGGTCAGCCCTGTCTCCTGCCTGGGTTGTGCAGTGCTGCCATACTGTTTTCCTTATTTTATTTTATTTTTTCCCCCGGGATGACTGTCAAAAGAAAGTGACAAAAGTTCAGCTGTTGCCTTAAAAGCAACATTACCTTTTTTGGGGTAGATAGTCTATTTTGTGTTTCTCTAATAAGGACAGATTTTTCACTGGGCCAAAGGTCTTGGCTTCAGTCTGCTTTAGATCAGAAACTGCATAGTTTCATATTTTTTACTACTTTTTAATAGTCTCTTGGGCACTTTCCATGCCATAGGCAGTTACAAAGCACCTCTGTGGTAACTGGGTCACTATTTGCCTGGCAGTGTCCCACTAGGCAACGTTAAATCTATTTTTAGCTTTTATTCTCTAAGCTAGGGAGAAGGAAGGAAGCCACCACTGTTTGACTGCTGGCTGTCCGTGGGTTGCTGGGGAGTGTTTAGTTGTCTAAGGCTGAAGAACTTTTGCTGTAGACCAGGTTTAGAAGGTTTGATCAAGACATGTGGTTATGGTTGAGGAGCAGTGTTGCAGAGAAGTATTTGGGATTACACTTGTAGCAGAGTTTCATGATGCAACTGCATTTGTAATTTAGATAAGGACTTAATATCATCAGCTGTGGATGCTTGGAAGAGGGTATATGAATTATATTTATTCAAACAGAGAAAGTTGTTTGTGCAACAGTGACCCTGGTGCCTGGAATTCCTTGAAGAAGTTCTAATTTCTTTCAGAGTCTTTTTCATAATTGTTGGTTTGTCTTTCTGAGGTATTCAAACATGTCCTCTCCTTGAATGGGCACAACCAATGTTGAGTTTACTATGAAGAATAGGTTTCCAATGCCTCGCTCTTTTTGTATTTTGTGCTCTGAAAAAAGCACCCACTTGTTTTGCCCTTGTACTTATGCTAGGAACATCTGCCCAACAACTGGATGCATCCTTCAGTACAAATGCCACCTTGGAAATATTTGAGGTTGACTTCAGGGATCCATCCCTGGACATGAAGCAGAAAGGAACACTTCCTGCCTCTAACAGGTACTAGAGACTCAAACTGACATATCAATTAGTGGAACTAAAAAGGGCTTCTCTGGTACAATAAAGGAGAGGAGGAGATCATATTTTTGGGGTATTAAGTGATCTTTTGGATTAGTTGACTCCTGTCTTCAAGAATTGAACATTTTTGTTGTCACAAATCATGTTGGGTATAAAAATACAGCAGTTGGACCATTGGAGAAATTTGCAAGGACTTGTGTGGTAGTCAGTCAGGAGAGTGATTCTGCATCATGTGAATTTGCTGGGGCTAAGGATCTGCAATAAAGAGACTAAGTGCAGAGTGAAACTTTTCTTCCAGCTTTTTAAGACAAGGTGATTTCTTAGGCTTATCAGTGTGTATGACATTTGCACCCAGTGTAAAACACAGCCTTGATTTGTAACTAGCAGCTTTTACAGTGGGTAAACATACTTTTCAGGTAATAGCTCTAGAAAAGAAGGCATATAGTCCTGTAATTTAATTTTCTATATAGTATAGGTTAAAGAGGTGCACTCACCAAATCCCATATGAGATCCTAAACATTTTAAGGGGAAGAAAGAAAAAAAGAGACAGACTAGTTCTTCCTTTGTAACTTCCCTGTAAAAGTCTTTGGAAGGAAACGAATTTCTTTTTTTCCGGGTAAAAGCCACAGTCATCTTCAAAGGGAATGGTTATTTGAGGTGCAGACAGATGGTTAGGTTTAATAGGTCAGAACATGGATGTGGGTTTTGGTAATACAGAGGGTGTCTTGACTTCCACCAAATATTGTGGCCTATGCCAGCATTATTTTATTTATTTTATTTTATTTTTTTAGGTTTCATAAGCTGATCTGGGGTAACCTTGGAAATGGGTCCCCAGAGTCGTCCGGAGTGATCATTGGTGGAGGGGATAATGGTGCACTGACAATGTACAGTGTGCACCGCATCTTGGCGGCAAAGAGCGAGCCTGTAATTGGGCAGACAGAGAAGCATTCAGGTCCTGTTCGAGCTCTTGACTTCAATCCTTTCCAGGTATGCAACATTGATATACTTAATAACCAAATTAAAGTTAACCTCCATATTAAAAAAAAACAAAAAAAAGGTTTTTCCTTTCTGCATAGAGATGTATAAACTGAAGGAACAGTCTTTGACCTGAAGGAGGCGTGGTAGTTGTGACACAGGACTGATTTGGGACTAAGATTTGGGGTCTGTTCACAGCTTTGCCACTGAATTCCCCTGTGACCTCGATCAAGTCTCTTACCTCTTTGTAATAGTATTACATGTTAGACCATTACCTACTTGAAATGATAACTTTTTTTTATTTGTTCAGTTGGTGTCTAATTCAGTGGGGCTCTGATCACACTTGAAGAGACTGCAACATAAGTGAGTAGGGGACAGATGCAAGTTCTCATGGTAGCACAAAGACAAACTGAAAGTTGTCTGCAGACCCTCGTAGGGAGCCTGTATCTTCCCGGAAGAAACGTCCTTGGTGCTGGGATGCAAGGCAAAGGCTCGGCTGGCCAGACACGGTGGCTTCCAGACCTGTGGCAGTGTTTCATGATGAGTAACACCAGTCACGTGTACATGTAGCTTGTTGAACAAATTTTAAACAGCTCTGTACCATGGTACAGCTGAAGGCATGCGGAGGCCAGAAATGTGCTTGGTTTATAATCTGGTTAGTGTCTTTCTGTTTACCAGTGGCTGTGAAATGCAGCTCTCATCTGACTTCAGAAGCTTTTGGATTTTTTGCTTACTTTTATTTTGATAAAATCCATCCTCTTTCCCTGTGATACTCAGGTGCGCTTTTCTTTTTTCTACAGAGTAACCTCTTGGCTTCTGGAGCCAATGATTCTGAAATTTTCATCTGGGACTTGAATAACTTCAGTGTGCCTATGACTCCAGGGGCTAAATCGCAGGTAAACAACTTTTCCTCTGGGCAATCCTGTGCAGTTTTATATCTCAGTAGGCAAAGCAAAAAGATGTGAGTGTGTGGCGTCGTCCTGGTGTAGTCAGTTTGTGAAGGGGGAATGACCTTGACGTCTGTCAGGAGAAAGACGAATCAGAATTTACTGATGAGCTTCCTTCTGAGGAGGTGGAAGGAGTGTTGTAAGAGGAGGGGAGGTAGGCTGGCAGGGTCTGGAAGGATGCACTTTGCATGGATGGGTAAGCTGTTGGTGGATTTGAATCAAATAAGTGACCAGTTTTTCTTGTGATCTGGCTGGGCATGTGTGATGGATTAAGAAGGCTTATTGGACCTTCTCTGAGCAATGAATTTACCTCAGGCTTCAGCTGAAGCTTTTCATATCTCATGAAAGTAATATCCCTAGCAGAGCCAGTGAGCCATTTAATGCGTCTTGGCTATTACTCCCAGATAATGTTTCCTGAGTTTGAAGAGGAAGAAGTTTCTGATCTTCTGATGCTGATTATGTTATTCAGGGCAATCAACTCCTGAAAGTGAAAAAATCATAGTAAACTTACCTAAAAGCAGGCCAAGTTTTTCCTCCAATAGGCTCCCTGTTTGTTTCCTTGCCTATCCCCTGTATTGCGGTAGATACAGTAATGGCAATTGGCCTTGAACGCTTCATCATTTTCCATCTCGCTGCACTCCTGAAATGTTGCACAAGGTCATCTTTCCATTTAAGTTCATCCCAGGAGTCAGGGTAGAAGCACCTATGTTCTCTCAGCTGAAGTTCTCTCTGGACTCATTTATGACATATTTGACCAATGCAGAATCCAGTACTTGCTCCCAAAATACGAAGGTGCTTTTCCAGGTGACATTCCCCTATAGAATTTGACTGTCCACTGCACATCCTGAGTAAAGGACTTTCCAGGCTCCCATTCCTTCTGGTCAGCGCTGCTTTTTTCCAGACAGTTGATCAGTGATTGAAGACAGGAATCTATATATCTTCGAATCCCTTAGGATTCTGTCACTAGCTTAACCATGATTGGTGTTCCCTCAACATGGCAATAATGGATATGTGGCCTTTCCTATCTTGGCAGCCTCATGAAGACATCAGTGTGGTGTCCTGGAATCGGCAGGTGCAGCATATCCTGTCCTCCGCTCACCCCAGCGGCAAGGCTGTGGTTTGGGACCTCAGGAAGAATGAGCCTATCATCAAAGTCAGTGACCACAGCAACAGAGTGAGTGGAGGAGAAACTCTGATTCTGACTAGCTTACAACATGCCACGTGTGACTACAAAGCAGTGGCACAGGCTCTTGGGATCAAGGGGGTTTTTTACTGTGGGAGCTGTTTGGGCTGGTTCTCTTAGAGCTGTAGCATCAAAACATCTTTCTTTTTTTCCCCAGTGAAATGGAGAAACAAGACCCCTAACTGTTCCTAAAATTAGGGCACCCTTGCATTCATTTTCTATGTTCACAGCTCATTTATGGGAAGCCTCCTGCATTTTAATCCCAGCTGTCTTACTGGATCAACTTTGAACTAGTCCTTCAACTTCTGTATGTTTTTTTTTGCTGTGAAAGGGAAGGTAGACATACTTGCTTCCCACAGGAAGATGCTGATAGACTTGCTTTATGTTCAGTCTTCTAGGGGAGTTAAGTGCAGAATGATGTGGCTCAGGGCCATTTGTGCTATTGCCAGCTTTCTTTGCTGAATTTTCAGCCTATGCTATTTTTGTCCTTAGATGCATTGCTCAGGAATGGCCTGGCATCCAGAAGTTGCAACCCAGCTAGTCCTTTCCTCTGAGGATGACCGATTGCCAGTGATCCAAATATGGGACTTACGTTTTGCTACCTCTCCTTTGAGCCAGCTGGAAGGGCACACGAGGTGAGGGCCTGCTTGTTGTGTTGACTTTTCAAGGGTCTCCATCTTTAAAAGGCAGACATCTGGGAGACTGGACTTAGAACTGTGATTTTTTTTTTTTTTTTGCTAGGCCTGCTTTGTTTCACAGATGAATCTGGCTGAGGGTAGAGATGAGAACTAGCATTTCTGACCCTAAGCAGCATTTCTGCTGCTTCTTTGGTGACAGGGCATGAATATGACTGCTTTTTTTTCTGGTCTATTTTAGGGGTGTTCTTTCTGTCTCTTGGTGCCAGGCTGATCCTGAACTGCTGTTGAGTAGCGCCAAAGACAACCGGATCTTGTGTTGGAACCCAAGTATGGGGGAGGTACATAACCACAGCTATAAGTACACGTGGGCTGCTTTATACAGAGTTGCATGCTATGCTATGTATGTTTCCCTTCTCTGTATCCTTGTGGTGTGCCAATGTAATTTCCTCCAGTATATCTCCTGCACTCTTCCTGCCTGGAGTGAATGAAAGTGTTGTCCATAACCAGACTGAAAACAACAGAGACAGGCAGGGATTTTCTTTCATGTATCTGCGTCCAGAGATCATAGAGGGAAGAAAGCTTTAACTAAAACATACTTTCAGCTAATGATTACTCTTGCTACGTTCAGGTAGCAAGTATGTTCATGTAGTGTTCTCTGTGTCCATTTGTTTCTTCTTCCTTCTCCTAGGGTAGTAAGTTTTTTAGGGGGGAACTTGAAGAAGAGTGGGGAGCGTTTGTTAGAGTCATTGAGAGGGGAACAATGTAATTAAATATGTGTGTAAACTTTATTTGTAGTATAGTGGTTTCACAGGTATGTGCTTTTCTAGTCATGTATCTCAAAATTAACATATATGAAATATTTTGCTATCACCTGAATTAAAATAGAGCTGTGTAAAAAAAAAAAAAAAAAAAAAAANNNAAAAAAAAAAAAAAAAAAAAAAAAAATTTCTACACACCTACTTGTTCAATGCTGAATTTCTGGATAAAACTGCATTTTGAACTTTGAACAACATTAATGCAGTTGACCTTGATGATAGCAGGGGGAAAGTACTCTAACAATACTGAACAAAGTCCAGCTGGGAGCCTGAGGTTGGATTTGTTTCATGGGACAGTTTCACTTAGCTGATCACCTTTGCCTTGGAGGCATGGAAAAAAAAAATTAATCCATTTTCATAAAATGTATGAAATGCTGCTATTGTGGTTTCATGGGATTTGATGCTCACCCTGTACAGATGTCTAGTCGTTAGAAGAGAATTAGACTCTGAAACGTTCCTGAAGTCCAATTTTTACTGAAGTCTTTTCACTGTGTTTTAGCAGAAAAATTTAAAAAAACCAATTTTAGTGCAGCCAGATCATCTTTATGCATGCTGCTGTGGATTTGCAAAGTCCAAATTCAACTTAGGCGTATAGGCACAAACTGCTGTTAGGGGGCTGTTCTTGACTTGGTACTAATGAACACAGTTTGGTAAGGTTTTCACTAGTAAGGGCAGTACAGTTGTACAGAATGGCTGATCCAGTGATTTTGGGGCATGGATTGGTTTCTTTGTGTTTTGAGGATACGTGGGGGGGTTTTCTGGTCACTGTGTTTTGTTTTTTGTTGGGTTTTTTTGTTTGTTTTTTCTAATTTAACAATCCAGATTTTAATACAAGCAAATGCAAGTTTTTATACCTGGGAATAGAAAATGCCTTTAATCTTCCACAGATAAGGAAGCTGTGATTCTCTGTGCTTTGTGCCTGTGAGGCATAAAGGAAATCTCTTCATTTTACAAACTGCTGGTTCGAAGTCAAGGTTGTGTTAGTGAGTTGCCCGACATCAGGCAGGAAGTCCGTGACTGGGTCATGAATTGAACTTTGGATTTTTGAGTGCTGGACCAGAAACTTGTTGGCTGCATTGTCCTTCATAGTTCATCTGCAGCTATTACAGTCCTCCTTTGTACTACTTTTTTCTGTAGGCTTTTATTTTCCTTGTCAAATTTGTTATTCCAGACTATTCTTTCTGGTTTATGTGTTCTTGCTCATGACACCTTGCCTTTTGGCTTCTGGTTTTCTTGTGTTGTTTTCTGATGTGTCTGCCTTGGTTAACAGCAGGTGCAACAGTACTGACTTGTTGCTATAGCAGTTTGTTCTACAATCAGAATCCTACGGTACAGCAGCTTTCTCTGGCTTTCTGCTGTCTGGGCTCAATCCGCTATGACTCCGTTGCAATGTGTCCTTCAAGAAGCAAAAATATGAGACTTGCATACAATGGTGATATGAAAATAAAGTGTGACACACTTGCTGTGGGAAAGTAATTTGGGGAAAGCAGGGGACTATCCGTGTTGTGCTTCTGCCTTCTCTCTTTCCATCATAGGTGGTTTACGAGTTGCCCATTCGGAGTCAGTGGTGCTTTGATGTCCAGTGGTGTCCTAGGAATCCTTCAGTCTTCTCTGCTGCCACTTTTGATGGGTGGATCAACATTTATTCTGTTATGGGTGGGAACTTAGAAGCTCAGCAGAAGACACAGGCTGACAAGGTAAAGTCCTGTGAACATGTTACGGCTTGACAGCTTGACAATTACTCAGCTGACTTCTAAGAGCGTTAGAAGCACACTTGTGTAACAGTGCGGTTTTGAGGCGATGCAGTCTGTCCTACCCACCAGGATGTATAGCTGTGTGGTGGGGGAACCAGAAGCTACCTGTGCGGGGAGTTAATATCCACCAACTCCCAAAGGAACTACGTTGCCTCTTGACAAAGGTGTCTCAGTATTTCTTGTAAAATTCATTAAAGCATGTAAAGAGAACCAAGATCAAATGTAGTTTTGATGGTATATGTGTTTTATGGTTATTACTACCAGACTGAAAATAAAGCAGCACACCTGTTAAAGCAACAAGCTTGCCTTGTCATTAAGTTAAATACATTGATAATGATTAATACAACATGTTACGCTCCATTAGTTCAGAGGAGAATTTTTAAAAGTAGCTTATAAGCCACTATTAGCAATTTTCCTCTTCAATTGACTAAAACTTGGAGCATGTTAATATTTTGATACGGAAACCCTTTACTTAGCCACTGAATAGATGGGCAAACTCTGGAGAGATTAAATGTCAGTACTGTTTAAAATTTTAGTTTTAATCTGGTGTCTGTTCTTTTAATTCCCTCCCTCTCTCCCAGCCAACAAATGCCTTACAATACAGGTTTTAAGAGAATACATATGAGCTGGCTTAAGTGTTACTTACACAGTCATTTACAGCTCACTGAGTTCAGTTTCATAGGATTTGCAAGAGAAAGAAAATACTTTATCAAGCAGCAGCTGTAGGAGATTAAGGATTTATTTAACCCGTGGAGAATTTTCTTTATGTACATTTTTCAGGTGCATACGCCACGCTTACAGTCTTCAAAATTGGATATCAGTAGTATAGAATAACTCCTAGATAAATAGAGTAACAAGTAAGAACAAAAATAGGAGGAGATAATGACAATTGTGGAGGTGAGGGGTCTCTTTCCTCTGGATTCCATGGTATCAGGACAGAAACTCTGTTGAAGACCTGGTGGTTGATGTTACTGGTACCGTGGTAGTGTGTAAAACCTTTATTTTTTGAAGGTTTAGAGTGGTTGATCTGTTAGGTATAAGCTACTCATCCTGGAAATAGTCTTTCTTTGGAATTGGCTTCCCCTCAAGAAAGACTGGAAACACAAAACGTGTAGGTCTTGCCTCTGATTCTTTGTTTGGCAACCTTAGCTTGATGAGCCTTGTGTTGTTTCTTTTCAGGTATGCTGGTCAGCTGCATTTTGGAGCTGTGCCCTATGGTCCAATCAGACTTGAACAGGGTTATCTCTAGCAAACAACAAATCTATGCCAACAATGTTAAAAATTAAGAATGCTTGTGAACAGCATTGTATGTATGCTCACCAACTTCCTAAATGTCGGAAATCCAGATCAGAGGCCACTTTTGACGCACTCTTGTCTAGGCAAGAAAGTCTGGAGAGATTATTTCACCAGCCTCATGTAAGCGATAAAATCTTGAGACAGTCCCTAAAATTAACGTATTTGAAAGACCCCAGCAACAGAAGGGGAGTCAGCATTCCTTTGTGAGCAAACCAAGAAATAAGTTGTACAATTTTTGACCGAATGTTGCCACTGTCTTGCATAAAACAAGTTATTTTGTAACTCCTATGTTTATGAGCTGGGTGCTAGGCCAGGCAGTGTTTCTTAGGGAATTTGCATCTTACTAAGGAAAAATTATTTGAAAATCTCTCAAGGTGAAGGTTTCTTGATAAATAATTTCTAGAACTGTTTGGGAATACCGTTTCTTTCACATAGAGGCTTGGTGGAGTTCCAGGAAAAGGTGCTGTGATAGCCTTTTTCTTCATCAGCAAGGAAAGTAACTAATTACTAAGGAATAGATTTTTGCTTACTCTGTACAGAGAGCAATTGAGTTATTGTTGTGTTATTCTCTCTCCATCTGATTCTAGATTTCTTCCTCCTTCAACAACCTGGATCCCTTTGGCACAGGACAGATGCTTCCTCCTCTGCAGGTGCCAGAGCAAGTAGCTCAGACCACTTTGATTCCACCACTAAAAAAGCCACCCAAGTGGATTCGCAGACCTGTGGGGGTTTCATTTGCAGTAAGTGAATGGAGCATCCTTAGCTTAAAATGCAATACGTGTGTTGTCTTCTGACACAGACTTTTTCTTTTGCTAGAGAAACCTTTCTGTCTTCCTGTTCTAGTTGCTTTAATGCCTGTTTAAGTTGCAGTGTGGTGTCCCATGGAGTGAAGCTCTTTTGCTCAACATTCGGATGTATTTCCATCAAGAAAGAGGCCTGTAGCAGAGAATGGGAGGGTATAAGTAAGAGTTAATAAAACTAAGAAAGGCTCATAAAAGCTGTCCTTGTAGGCTGTAATGGGCGTTCCCATTTTTCTCTGTCTTTCTCCTTCCTATCCAGGTATTTAATTTTCTTCACCTCTTTGCTCCTAAATCGAAAGGCTGAATTGTTCTTTAGCCTGTGGCTTGGCTTGTTCTCTGTCTGTTTAGTGCCTGGCATTCACATGACGTTTTTATCATTGCAGCCTACCTCTCCAGGTCAGAAAACAACCAAGAGTTCCAAATGGTACTTTTTTCCCTGTGCCTGTCTGGCAATTGCAATTGGCTAGGCCTGATAGCACATACAGAAATGTCATTGTTATCAGTCGTCAGCTGAAGGGCTTGTGACGTGAACTCCCTCAATGTCTTGTACCATCCATACACATTAAACTGTTTGGGTTCCTTGTGATCACAGCTGGAGCTTGAGTCCACCTGCCTGAATGAAGAGCTCAGAGAGTTGCTTTTACCTTTGTTTACAAGAATACTTAGTGTCTTAATGTCTCCCTCTGTCTTTCTCAGTTTGGAGGAAAACTTATTTCCTTTGGTCTTACCAAAGCTCCTGGACAGCAAATACAGCAGACTTACCCACACCAGGTATTCATCAGTCAAGTCACTACTGAAACTGAATTCCTGCTCCGATCCAGAGAACTGCAGATGGCCTTGCAGTCTGGGAACCTCCTCGATTACTGCCAGGGCAAGATCCAGACAGCCAAGTTGCCATTTGATGAGAACCTTTGGAACTTCTTGAAGGTAGGGTGGCTGTGGTGAAACACAGAGGTCAATTTTTTTACGGTCCTGGGGTGGAATGTGTTTGGTATGGTCCTCTCTAGCCCTTTATATTCCTGTTCTTTAAGATACAAAATGGAACTGAATAGGCTAGGTAGTTACCTGTCTAAAGAATTTATTGCAGTTGAGGTCTTGGAGGTTGCCTTATTTCTCAGTAGGAATGGTCTTTCCAGTGGATTTGTTTGGGCTTCCTGGCAAGGTGCTAAACAGGATTTTCTCATTTCAACCCACTGCCAAGCTACCCGTGGAGCTCTACTGTTATTATTTCTCAAAGCAAAGTCCAAATGTGCAATGAGATTCCCCAGTAAAGTGGTGGCATAAGGACTGACTGTAGCCCTAAATAGGAAGAGGTTTCATTCACAGTTTGGTAATATGAAGGATTTTGGTAATGAAGAGTGGCCGCCCTTCTGGGAGGGCTTAGCCTTGGTAGTGTTTTACAGACACCCATAGGCAGACTGTGTGGGGGGTGAAATATTTGGATCTTGTCCATAGTGCTACATTTGCATGGGGAATCATATCTCTTGAACAGGATGGCCGAGTGTTGTTTAGGTGGTGACAGTAGTCTCCAGTGCAAGGGTCATTGCAACAATGTCTTCAGCTGCATTGAATGAGACATGTCGAACTGTTGTTCTAGTGAATTTTTGTAATCCAGCTGGCCCATGGTCCTGTGAGACCACTCCAGCATGTACAAGATCTTTTACTATTGATTGTCTTAAATTACAAACCAAGCTTCTGTACAAAAGGCTGTCCTGCATGACCATTTCTGTACCTGCAAGAACAGTTTCTGTTGACTGTTTACGAGTATCTTATGCATGTACAGTTTGGTAAGTTCGGTAGTAAGAACAGCCTGGGACTTACTGAGACACACAGATTCTCCTTGAAGAATGCTAACGGTGTATTAAAGCATACAAATAGTGCCTATCAATTAGGCTGCGTGCAGCCTGTGGGAACCTCTGGGACTGCCTGAAATCCTCACCCAGGGAGCTTCTTTAACAATTAGTTTACTAATTTTTGTGAAGCCAGCTAGAAGTTCAGACAACCACCTCGTCTCAGTTTCATCTAGACTCACATCAGTTCGTTGTATCTGTGCAGAGATAAACTTGGCAATTCCTACACCATCCAGGGAATTAATGACCGAGTACACTAACTATGCATATTGTCATAGCCCTGATATGCAGTTTTACCTCGATTGTAACTATATGACAAACTTGAATTTCACCCTTTAATCATTACTTTTATTGTAACTTAAATTCCATAGATTTTCCCACAGTAGTGTCATTAGGTGGACTTGTCATAGTTGAGTTCCTTATCTATAAACTACGCTCTAGACTTTGCTGCTGACAGAAGCAGCCATCCGTTGCCAGTGTGTAGATGTCTAGGACTTTATGTATTTTCTTATCTTTTTCAATATCCTTTGGGACTTAGGTGAACCTGGAGCAGGAATCCAGGACTAAACTCCTCAAGCTGCTGGGCTACAGTAAAGAGGATCTGCAAAAAAAGGTAAGGGGTCTTTGTGATAGAGAGAAACCTTTACAGGACTAAAGCTGCTGCATGAGAGTTTTAGGGTCCCTACTGGAAATGAGTGCTCTCACAACACACAAACTGTATGAAATATCATCTGAGAGGCACTTCAAGTGTCCCCCATTAAAATGCAAATACGGGCATTTTTAAGGGTATAACTGTAGCTGTACTGGATTAAACCAAACGAGTCTTGAGCCCGGTTATCTTGCTTCCAGTTGTTGGTGCTCTTGGAAGCGTATAACAGCAGTGCAGTTGTGAGAGCTTCTTCTGGCATCCAGCTCTCTGCATCTCAGGGGATTCCTCAGCCGGGAAGAAGGTGACAGATGAAGACAGTCTGGCATAGCACTGATGGAGCTGCAGGGGAGGAAACTCTTGCAGCAGTATGGACAATGCTCTGAAAAGGATAAATAACCTCTAATAGGCAGCCAGCCAGGAATAGGGACAGGTGTGGAACTTTTCAAACAGGTGAAAGAGCTGGGGGCATTGTGTCTGGGGCTTGCCAGTCACTTGGTGGCTTTGCTGCCCAGATGTTTAACTCTGACAGGGGCTTCACTCTGAATGTCTGTTACTTTTCTAGATTGCCTCGTGTTTGAGTAATGGGATCCCAGATAAGCAGCCCCCTCCTGAGGCAGATGAGACAAATGCTGCACAGCCAGAGCAGGTATGTCCTGTACGTCGTGCCAGTCTGGGAGAACAGTGGAGGGCAGCATGAACAGGAAGGTTTCATTCAAACCACAAGTTGTTGGGCTTAATGCAGGCATCGCAGAGGGCAGTTCATAGGCCTGTCAGACCCTCAGAGGGTCAGACTAAATGATCATAGTGGTCCTTTCTGGCTTTAAAACAAATCAGCGAATGATGAAGACGGACTCCAGGCTGTTAACACTGCAAGAAGGCTTGCTTCACCAGTGCTGGTTTCTTCAGTGATAAAATTAGCCTCACCCCAGCTTAACTCCGTGCTACAATTCTGGATTTCCTCTGTGAAGCTTCTGCTGTGGTATTTCTTTTGCATTTCTTTCCTTTTCACCTCTGTCCTTTGAAATGTATCCTCACATGATTTTGGGATGTCCATCTTCAGATACCTTCCAAGGCCTGGCTCACCATGCACTGTAAATTTTGCTCCTCTAAGGTATTTAGAACTGCTATGCTCAAATTACTTATCTTCTTCACAAAGCCTAAACACTTGCTGAGATACTCAAGGGATAGCAGTTATGTCCTGCATTTCAATAGAGCACCAAGCATGGTTGTGGTCCTACCTGTTAATTACAGATATCACTTGTTGGGTTTGTCTCTATTCCATCCATAATCGTTCAGCTTGCTGAAGGGCTGGCAGTTGAGTTGATGAACGTTGGCCACCAATACTGCTGGCATTGCATGTCTTACACTGTCAATCTCCTAAGCTTTGTCAACAGCAGCACTGCACTTTTTGCTGCCCTGGTGAAACTGTGCAGGTTGATAGAGCAGTGACAGGAGGCATGGTGGGTTTCTAAGTTGAACTCAGACTTATATGAGCATGCTCAACTGAATGGAGAACAGCCCCATCCCATTCTGTAATCCATTAAAGTGTAGTGGGCAGGATCTGTGTGCTCAAAGAATTAATTAACCTCTTGCATTCTTTGCACAGCTTTTGATAAATTCCAGTGATGATGTAGCTGCCATTTCCTCCTCTTCAGCCTTTTTCGACAACCTCATCCCACAGAATATGGGCACATTGGAGATTCCTGTCACAGAAGGTATGTTACATGAAATGTGTTTCTGGCCTCTTGGGAAGAGGAAAGAGGAGGGAAAATTAGAAGACCAGGAAGAATGTGGTTCACTCCAGGAGATGAATACTTTTAAAACAGGTGACCTATCCCAGTGTCACTCAGCATCTCTCAGCATCATGCAAAAAAATGCTCTTTGCAGATAAGAGACCCATTAAAAATCCAGGTCAATCTTCTAGATGATGGAAGACTTAATGTCAAGTCAGTGGATTTTTTTAAAGTACAAAACCTGATTTGACTTTCCAGGTCTTCTTTTAGTTGGGCTTACAGATGTTGTTGGTTTTTACTGCCTAGTTTTTAAAATGACCATCACCAATGCATCTGCATGATGCTCCTGTGGGTTGACTCTGCTTCTCACCTCTGTAGATACGGATGGACTCATCAGCCAAGCCCTTTTGCTGGGGAATTTTGAGGGTGCAGTGGAACTGTGCATGCGGGCAGAGCGCTTTGCTGATGCCATTGTCTTAGCTATAGCTGGTGGGGAGAGCCTCCTAAAGGAGACCCAGAAGCGCTACTTTGCCAAGCGTAAGACAAAACTCTCCCTGGTAAGTGACATTTTTGTGTACCCACTGAGCAGGGGAAGGTGTGCACTATATTGGCAGTTGTTTGCCTGAATATATGTGGAAATACTTTGGCAGGAAATAGAATGTTGGCAGAATCTGTGCATGTCCTCTTGGCTAGACATTTACTTTAATCTCTTGGTAGTTTTATGACGACTTCATGTTGTTCACCTAGGATGTCTGTGTTCTCTGTTCCTTTTAATGTTCTGCCTCAGCTCCCCGTGTAACCTTTGGAGCATACTGACCCTTTACAGCTCAGCTAGGAAGGTCCTAGCTTATTAATAGACAAATGAGGAACGTAACAGAAGTTGGGATATCCTAACACTATATTCCCAGTCATTGATGCTAGCTGCTCTGAAACAGGATATGGGTTAGATATATCTTTAGTCTTGCCTAGTGTGGCTGTTTCCATATTCTTTTAAGTGCTTTGTTGGGCTTTTTCACTTTCTTTAGAGGCATTGGGTTCCAATTACTGTTAACATTGAGATGCTGGGATTGGTGGACCTTAATGTACAGTGTGAGGTAGTTGCTGCACAGTGGGAAGTATGCTTGAAAGTGAGCTGTCCCTGTGGGTGCACTTGCTTAAGCAGGCAGCTTATCTTTGTCTTCAGTTACTGACAGGCTTTCTGCTTCCCTTACAGCTGCTTTCCTCCATTGTGCAGCAGAATTGGCAAGATATTGTTTGCACATGTGATCTACAGAGCTGGAAGGAGGCACTGGCCATCTTGTTAACGTACTCAAAGCATGAGGACTATACTCAGCTCTGTGGTATGCAGCGTACTACATTTTGATATATTTGATTTGAGGGTAGATTGAGACTAGATATAAGGAAGAGATTTCCTACAATGAGGGTTGTGAAACACTGGCCCAGGTTGCACAGAGAGGTGGTAGATACCCCATCCCTGGAAACATTCAAGGTCAGGTTGGACAGGGCTCTGAGTGACCTGATCTAGTTGAAGATGCCCCTGCTCTTTGCCGGGGGGTTGGACTAGATGACCTTTAAAGGTCCCTTCCAATCCAAACCATTGTATGATTGATACCATTTCCCTTAGGAGAGGGCAACTTTGGACTGCTTACAGAACTAAGAGAGTAATGTTTATTATTTTATTCTGGGGAGAAAGTGTTTCCTTGACAGTAAAAGGTCAGGTGACCTCACTCCATCTGAAAGAGTTTTAGGATTAAAGCACAATCTCCTTCCTTTTAACACAGAAACAGGGGTTGATGAGTGTTTGATGGCTTGAGTAGTTTCCTCAGTCCTGTTAATAGTCTAACATGCTCAGCAACTGATTGTTTTGAGAGTCAGAATTAGGGGACAATCTAGTGACTGAATCTAATGAAGTTGCTCATGTGGCTTAGCTGGGAAGTAGTTCCTGGCTGATGGGAACAGCTAAGTGCTGTTGGAGAAATGCCAGCACTTTATCCAAGTAAGATGACACAACTTGAAATGCAAGAAAACATGACGTCTTTTACAGACCAAATTGTAAGGGTGGAAAGTGGTGGTAATAGTGAGATAGCTCCAGCTCACCTTTCTTTCCTAGCATTTACTGAACATTGACAGCTACCAGACTGCTAACTGTCCCTGGTACTGGACACTGCTGTTGCCTGGAGATTCCCACACTTCTTTGGGGGGGAAAAAAAAATGCATTGGATTTTTCACTGAATTCATCTGTAATTTTTAAGGGGTTTTATTTCTTTTATGTGTCTGGGCAGACATATAAAAACAGGCAGGTATATAAAAAATTACTTCTTTTTTCAACCAAGTTGGCTTTGGGACTGCCTAATGATGCCCATTTCTATGTGTTATCCAAGAATTAGGTGCAGATCCAAAGCTGTCAACAACTTTTCATGCCAAACCAGAGTATGATTGCTATGAGATGAGCATTTGGGTTAATGAGCTCTTCAAAAAGAGAGTGTGTTAAGTGTTGTCTGTATTTCTTCCTCTCTAGACATGCTGGGTGCCCGCCTAGAGTCAGAGGGAGATGCAGCCCTGTCCGATGATGCCTGCCTCTGCTATATCTCATCAGGCAATGTGGAGAGGTTGGTGGAATGCTGGGTAAAAAACCATGAGACTTCGTCACCCCTTGCCCTACAGGTACAGGTGCTATAATGTTGGTTTGACTCCTTAGGCCAGTCTGGTAGCTCTGATCTGTTTGCATTGTCCCATCAAACAGAGTATCTGGCTTCCAGCAGACAGTGGAGACCTGTTTGTAGTCACCAAGGTTTATCTCCTAGCCTGGATTATGGGCTTACATTTAAAGGAGACTTGCACTCTTAAACATTAAGGGTTTGTGTGTTCAGAGAGTACTGATTACTGATAAATCTATCCATGGACAGACTTAAAGCCTACTTGCCTGTCTTTGTACACTGATGTCATCTCTGAGCTTCCTTTTAGTCATGGAAGTTTAGACCGTACCTGTTTTCTTAATGGTAGTTGCCTGGAAGTACATTTGCTGCTGCGCTTATCACATCTAACTGTAATGCTTCAGTTATCTGGCTGTACCTTCAGAACAGTCTCTGGCAAAATAAAATAAAGTCTGGACTGTATTATTCCCACAGCAAGTAGAATGATCATGTATGGGAAGCCACAGCTTGCAGATGAATCGGAGCTTCTAAGTCAGTGTTGTTACCTACCTGTTACACTTAAACCAGTCCTGGCAAAGTCACTAACCCCTATTCACCAGTTACTAGAATGAACTAGACAAGTCTTCCACTCAGATATATGCAGATAATGCCCTCTGCTACAGGGTTGCCTGGTTTTGCAACCTTACTAGTGAATAACAGGAACAAAAAAGCATCTTCAGCATTGCTGGTTGTGTTTGAAACTGGCCTTCTCCCACAGAGCAGTTATCAGCCAATGAAGCATGTATCATTCCACAGGTATAAGCATTACTTTGGTTTCTAGGAGTTGAAGGAGCTTCGAATAACTAAAAACCTTCTGGTCTGTTTGTCAGCAGTAGTATTTTTTCCCTAGCGAATTTCTCCTGTTGTGGTTGTTAGTCCTTCCTCTTCTAAGCTGATAGCATGTAACTCCTACAGTTAGTAACTTCCTAGTAAAAAGATCACAGTTGATTGGAATGTCCTTGTGGCTTCTGATTTTCTTTTTTCCCTTACCATAAAAGTAGCAGCATCAGGGTTTGCTTCCTGGTTCCTCTTTTTCTCCACACACAAGTCCACCTGAGGAAATGGTAATCAGTGGTAGTATCTGGTGCAGAGTGGAGTAACTTCTGTTCACATTGGATCCAATAATCAGCTGAAAGTGGGGAAAGCCATCTGGTGTTTTCTGAACATGAGATGGACCAGTAAAGCAATTCAGATTCTGAGAGGTCTATTTCTTCCCTCCCGGCTTGTTCAGGATCTCATAGAGAAGGTGATGGTGCTGAGCAGGTCCATTGAGATGCTCCGAGGCACAGCAGGACCAGTGCCAGGCCCAGTCTTGGCAGAACGAATCACCCAATATGCCAGTCTCCTGGCATCACAAGGATGCTTAGCAGCTGCAATGAATTACCTACCCAGCAGTTCTAAAGAGGTGAGAAATGGGTTGTGGGAAAGAGCAGTATATAGGGAAAAATGATACTTTGTACTAGAGAGAGCTTGGGTTTTGACATGCATCAGGACTTAAGGTTTCACCTTAATTTTGGTAACCTGAGGTTACCCCACTTGAGGTGTGGTTTTTTTTCTAGGACACAGCTTTTATCTTCATTTTATTTTTCTTTGTATTGCCTTTGATTCAGGGAAAAGGAAGGGAGCTATGCAACTGTAAAATGGCTCCTGGAGAACAATGCTGGTCACCAGCTCTCCGGGGAAGCTGCATCTGTTCCTGAAACTAGCTGGTAGAGGAGGGGAATGGAGAGGTCACCTTGTAGTGTGAAACAAATCTGTCTAGTGCCCAAATGTGGTTAGGGGTTGGGGAGGGAAAATTCTAAAGGAATTTTCCTTTAGAAGGAAAATCCCCCCTTTCCTGGGGGAAGGATCAGTGGGCCTTCATCTGCCTGGGAATATGTTAGGTGATGTCCCAGACTGTCGCTTACAGTTGGTTTGGTTTTTTCCTGGTGGCTACTGGGGAAATGATTAGTTTTGCAGTTTGGTGCTTTGGGTCAGGTCTGCTTTGAATGCCTCCCCAGTACCTTCCATCTGAGGCTCTCCAGGCACTTCTCCTAAAACATAGTTTGTTTCAGCTCCTGATTGAACAGCTTCGAGACCGGCTTTTCCACGCTCAAGGAGAGAATGTGGGTGATCAGCAGCCACCCCCTTTTCCCTACACTCGTGTCAATGTCGGTGTCGTTAAACACACATCTTCAGCAGCCAAGGGTGGTTCCACCCCTGAAGGAGCAGCCCACAAAACAGGTCCCAGACATCCAGAGAAGGTAGGCCTTAAACTCACGTGTGGCTTGGGGAGAGGGAGGAAAGCTACTGGGTTGCGGAAGGCATATGAAGTAATATGAGATGGTGCAGATTGCAGGCATTGAGGAACCATCAGTGATGTCTTTCACTGGAGCAAACACAAGCTCTGTGATAATACAGAAGTAGGTTGTCTGGCATCTTTTCACAAAGCCCTGTCCCATGTGCAGTCACTGGAGGAGACCGTTAAAAGTGTAGTGATCCGCTGAGATATGACATACTGAGGGAAAATGGGGCTGTGATTCACTCTCCTATGTCCATCACACCCTTGTATCTTAGTTAAAATTAGTGTAGTATGGCTTAATCTCGGTTCTTGCACAAGATAACTCTTCAGGAAGTTTTGCTTCCAGCCTTTATTACTTCATTATTGTCCCTTCATTATTTCCTCTGGTTGTGCTTCCAGGAAGTCACTGTGTGAGAACTGGCTCCTGAGGACTAATCCTTTTGAGAGCTGGAGAATACTCTGAAGAATGTGGTGCTCAGCTTGTTGAGCAAGTTATGTGTTGGGAAAGGCCTTTAACCCAATGCATCCAGGGCGCTGACAGCAGCAGCATCTTCTCTTGCCTGAGAAATGACAGGGATAGAAAGAGCATTGGCATGTATGTGTATGCACATGACTGTGTTGGCCATTTGCAAGCTCTTTGTTTTTGAATTGCAGCCCAACTATCAGTCATCATTTGCCCCTTCAGCACCTTCTCAGCCTTCAGTGCCTTCCCTCTTCACACCTCAGCCAGTGCCATCGATGACTATGACACCTCACCACGTTACCCCTCCCCAGGCCAGCACAGGTCCACAAACACATGTCTATTCCAGAGGGCCACCATACCCACAGTACAACCTGGGCTTGGTTCCAGCAACCATTTCAGGGCCAGGTAAGCATTGTCTGATAATCATGTCTTTTCTCCAGGTTTTCATAGACTAAAGCCTTCAACAGGGATGGCCATGCTACTTTCTTCCTCACAGGCCTATTGTACTCGGAAAAAACAAGTGAGCTGTCTGAGAGGCTTTGCTGTGCTGCTGACGTATCTAGTTTTAGCAACTGTTGCTGCATGTCCACTGGTATTAAGCATATATAGGGGCGGAGAAGCTACAGCTAACTTTGTGGCAGACTTTGGCTGATGTAGCCTGGGTTATGGGGGATACACCTGGCATGGATATTCTAGGGTATGGCTTGGAGAAGGGCAGACTTACTAGCATGAAGGAAAGCATCAGGAGTAGTTTGCACATGACAAAAGTGATGCTGATACACTCTCTTTCTCATTTGTAGGTGTGTCACAGTCTCAGCCATTCGGACCAGCGGGAGTCAGGCCTGTTAGTCCCGCTCCCTTTCCCAGCCAGCCTTCTCTGCCAGGACAGTCCATGCCCATGACATCTCCTGGTGTTCCACCATCTGGACCTGTGCTCTTCACTCCAGCTTCAGTCCCATCATCTCAGCTTCCTGCAGCTTGTCCTCTCCCTGTGGCAAGCCAGTCTCCTCTAGGTTTCTCATCAGCACCTTTCAACTGCCCCATGAACGCGGGTTACCCTCAGGGAGGTCCTGGAGCTCCAGCTACTAAGCCCCTGCCAGCAGCGAGCATTCCTCCTCCTCCCACAGGTAAGTACTGCTTGTGTGACTTGTGTGTCCAGGACACTCCTAGATGGGGTTTGCAGTACGTAATGAATACGGACTTTCCGAGGTCTGGTAGTCACCATAAAGGCTGGATGTGGTGCTGAGGCTAACCTTACAGGAACATTGTGCTGAGTCTTGCTGTGGGGGTGAAACACAGCAATGATGACAGTTTCATTCAGCCTGTTGAGCTGCTCTGTCCCCCGGGCTGTGGTTATGAGGTGCTGTCTCTTCAGGTCCCCTGAGAAATCATCCACTCCAGAGGCATCTGCTCTGACTGAAAGGGTGGTGGTTCCCAGGGAATGCCTGGTGGAAGGCTTGCTGATCTCACCCCTATGTATGTGACTTACACAAGAAGTGCATTTGAAATACTGGAAGAGCAGGGTCCTGCGTCTCTGTCCATGCAATACCCCTTGCTTAGCTTCAGGATAAGATTCCTCTGTCTGCTGTGCTTTAGTTCTCCCCATTTTTCCTGTTGCCATAAAGTGCTTGCCAGGGGATCATTTCTGGGTTCCTCTGTGTAGTGATCTACACCTGGAGCCTTTCCCTTCTGGATCTGTAGTTTGAATCCAGCCCAGCCTGCAAGTACTGTGAAGTCCTTGCTAGCATGATGAAAAAAAAAAAAAAAGGAATATTGTTGGACCTAGATACCAGTGAATGGGCATTCCCTCTTTCTGTTTCCCACAACGTCATCACATCTGGTGCTTGTTAATTCTTTGTTTGCTGTCTCAGAGGACAGGTTTAGCCAGACTGGTGGAGATTGCTGACAACAAGGCTAACAATCCTTCGATTTTTGAGCAGATGCTTCTCCAAGTCACATGTATTCTGAGAGTGAAGGAACTGAGGCTTTGAGGTTTGCCTCCACCTGGAATCCTTTGCTGAGCTGTGTTTAACCAAGGATAGCAAATCCCACTATCTGAAGCCTGTGGGGACTACACGCAAAGGCTCTAACCTAAGGCTGGGCAAATCCCTTCTGAAAAGCTATCGGGGATAGTAGTCCAGGGACATTAGTTGCTGAGTAAAAACTGTTGGTGATGATGACTCTCCCACCCTGCCTTGATTTTCAGGTTTCTTCCCTTGGCTAGATCCCCACGCGGATCATGCAGGTAGTACCCAGAGAAGCCTCCAGACCTGTGGGGGAGGCAATGTTGCTGCTGCCAGTGAAATGTGGGGTGTGTGCGCACGTTTTACTGTGTGTGCATGCGTGCATGCTTATTGCTATTTGTTGTTTTCCTTGCATGCCTATACAGCTGGGGTAGTGGACATACGTGTCCTGAGGACAAGTGACAGCTGGGGATGTTGGAAGCGAAATAAAAACACAGTGCTCTTACTGATGAGTTTGGGTACAGAAAGCAGGGACTCCAGCATCTTGCTTCTCCACTGTCCTCCAGTCCTAAAGGAATTAGAGCGTTCTCAGTCTCTGTGTCCCCTCAGGCAGTTGCTGGGCCGACAGGACATGGAAGCAGCACCTTTTCCTTTCTTGGTTCTCTAGTCAACGAAGAGGCCAGTGGTTGTAACTCACCTCTTGTTTTCTCCCTGTTATGCTCCCAGCCTTGTGCACAGTTTCACTTGCGCTTGTGCTTTCCCCAGGTGGTTTGGAAGAGGTGGGTCCCCAGCATGAGCAGCGGTGGGGTAGAGCTTCCAAAGCAGAATTTGGGTGCTCTACTCCGAGGGGAACCAGAAAGTCCTTTTGGTTTTAGTTAGAGGGCAAGGTTTGGCTTTGAATCTGAGTCCATCTGCTGGGGAGAACTTGGATTGTATAGCTTTTCTGACTGATACTTCGTACTGATTTCTCTCCTGGGGACTTATTGATGATGGAGCGTAGGTATCTACCAGCCTGCGTTGTCAGTTGGGGATAAGGCTCAATGTCTTAGTGGGCTGTCTCTCCACAGTGGCTGCTGCTTGCGCCAAAGACCGTCTGCCGGGCACAAAAGACTATCTAGGGACTCTCAGTTTTATTTACAAAATCCGAGTACTCAGTAGCCACTTACACCACCAAGCAAACCTTGCTGTGTTGAGTGAAAGACCCCAATGTTTCCCTGTTAAAGATGATTCCACGGCAGGGATTTCAAGCACTTCCTCAGGCTGAAGATGCCCTGTGGGAATTCACTGCTGGGAGGTTCCCTTCTCCTGGCAGCATTTACCCCCAGTTTTAATGGCAGCATATGGCATGCCCAGGTCAGCAGTGCAAACTGGTTTCTTTTGAGAGTGCTTTCTTGCCTGCTGTTATTGTTCTGGTTTTGATGGGTGCTTTTCTTTAGCCTGGAAAGGGACTGTAAGATCACTGTCTGACTGGACAGACTTGCTTGCTTTGGAAATTCCTGAACGTGATCTGAACAGCCCGTGAACACATTTTCACTAGCGCAGTGAAGTGAGATCTCCACTTGTAGATATCCCACGCCCCTGGGGAGTGTCAGGGACAAGGTGAAGGACAGCAACATGTTAGCTGATCTCCTTTCTGGCCGGGATAATCCCTGACTCGAAGCCTGTGACAGTCCTGTTTTTTCTAGGACAAACATTGCTGGAGGCTGCTGCCATGAGGCACTCTTTTCAGGGTTGGTGAGAAATCCTTTTTCACAAGTACCATAGGCAAGAGAGTCAGAGTTTCATCTCAACAAGATGCAGCAGGGTCCTGTTGTCCATGTCTGATGATTAAGTGCCTGTCTTACAGACTGTAATTTAAATAGCTGTTTCCTGTGAGCATTCAAAGTGCCACTGGGTTGGAATAGTGCCAGGGACTGCTAGGCCACAGGCTCGGCGCGGGCCAGCAGAGTTCTAGGGCACAGAATCCCCAAGCTAGAAATAAGTGCCAACTTAATTAAACTACTGATCCAAACTCATGAGAGAGCAGGTCTTGAAATCATAGGAAAAGGGAGGGCAAAAGAGGCTGCCAGAATTTTAATAAAAAAGGTAATTAAAGTAATGAAGCACCTTTTGCATCTTTCCCTTGTGATTTTTAAAGCTCAGTTCAGGATCAGTGACTCATTAAGTGTGGCACTGAGCCCCAGCAATTCTGATATTGCCCCTTAGAATTATGCCACTTTCTCACAAATTATTCATGTCTCATGGGCATGAGGTTATTAATACTGAGATGATAAAAGAAGCACTGGAGTTTTCTCTAAAGACGCAGGTACACTTACAGGACAGCAGCAGACAAGGTAGTTGGAATTTGACCCTTGCAGAGTAAAATGTGATTGCACATCTTTTGATGTCATTTTGTCTGATGGATTTTTTTATTAGCTGGACTGAGGTTAGAGGCTAGATATCACAGAAGTGTCTACTGAGACACCCCTCTCCTTGCAAGGCATTTCCTGGTTAAGTCTATTCCCTTCTAGTTGGGAAGCCAGCAAATTTTGCTAAGCTTTGGTTCTGAAAATGATTTTTAAAGGGGAAAATTTCAACAAACCCCTAACTTTCTCCCCCTTTATCACAGCAACCTGCATTGTTGTGGGCTGCCCCCGTGAGGCTTTCCTGTGAGTGGTGGTGAGAGGTCCTCTCTCACCCGTGACATAGCCCTCGCTGTGGTACCACAGTGCTAGATTCACAGTCTGGGGAACCCCAGGAGCTCCTTGAACCCTGTGCAGGTCCCGGCCGAGGCTCGGGCCTGATGCTGAGGCTGACTTCTGCAGCCTGTGCAGAATGTGGAAAGCTTCAGGTAGTTGCGAAAAAGCTTTCTGTGTGTGAGCGGGTGTGTGTCAGTTCAGTCTGATCAGTTATCATCTCCTGAAGCCTGCGCACATACTTGAATGCTAAGAATGTAATTAAGAAAGAGGAAGGGAAGCAAGAGCAGTTCTTGAGCTTGTGACCTGGGCCTGAAATTCCTTAGTTGAAATGGTCTGAAGATGCAGTGACAGGGGAATTGGAACCACGGGCCCTTTTGCTGAGGGAAGTGCCAAACCATGCACACAACCATGAATTCTTGCTGTGGCCGGCTTCTCAAAGTTTGACCTTTGTGTCTTGTTCTCTCTCCTTGCAGCTCAGGAATCCTGGACTGACCCCTCTGCTGCAAGAGGAGGCCTGCAAAAGAAAAAGGTAAGCTTTCAGCTGCAATATGTGTTGGTTGTCTTTTAGCTGAGGAGCTCCATGCAACAGATACATTCCTATAAACGCTCCCTGTCACACTCAGCAGGTCTTGTTCTATGTTGGTCTGTCTACTCCTGCATTGATGTATACAGTGAGGACTGGAATCTTAAGTCATCTTGACCCTTTGCCATCCAAAGTCGCATGCCGTTCTTTTGGATGGCTGTTTTGTAACATGGTTATCATCTGTGATGCTGCATTCTCTGTCAGTACTTCCCAGGCTGACTACAGTCACTTGTTGCTAGAAATATGCGTTTAATCTTATCCCCTTGCCCACAGACTTTTTTTGTAGCAGTGGGGAGATCATGCTTACTTCAAACCCGACAGCTGGGGGCAGCATTTCCCCTCAGCACAGTGTGATCCACAGTGATTTTCCTCAGGTGCTGCTACCGACTGATAGGGCATTTCTGCTGAAAGAGGTTGGGACCAGGTGTAGCTGTGAGCTGCCTGCCAGGTTGGTCCTGCTGCTCTCTGCCTTGTAGAGATCGCACTGGAGGTCCTGTGAGCTGAGCTGGTTTGCAACAAATGCTCTCAGTATCCCATTTCTATCACTGCTGCATGCTGGCAGGTGTGACGAGAAGCTTCTTTGGCACTATTCCCACCCCCCACTCCTCTTCTTTAGCTTGGAAAAGACTTCTCGCCCTTTTTCTGGCAGTGTAGCTGGGAACCTGCTTCAGGCTGTGCTCACTACAACAGGATTAGCCTCTTGTTAAAGCCATCTCCTTTTGATCTAGCCCCGTCGGAGTGAATCTATCCTGACTCTCTGGCTTAGCAGGGGCACGATGAAGTGTTTGCAAGAGGATTCTCCCCCCATGTCGTGGGATTTTCCCCAACACTTGCTCTGTTGGACACTTTACTGCTGCTAATCTCTACATTCAGGACTCGTGCCGTCGCAGAGCCAGGGCGGCTTTCTGAGGACCAGTGCTTTCAGGGGCAACTGATCTGTTTGATTGAACAATTCCAGAGGAGTTTTCTTGCTGTCGCTTTGACTGTTCATCTAGGATGCAGGAGGAAGGGCCCCATGCTCTGATTCAGGGGGCTGAAAGAACAGGGATGTGTTACACATCATCGTGAAAACTGGGCACTCTGCAAGTCAGAAAGGAGGTTAAATTTGACTGCGGAGAGTGTAACCAACTCTCCTTCCTTGGACTTGGTTTTCTTGGTTTTATTTTTTTTTTCTTTTCTTTCTGACAGCTGACTGAGAAATTTACTCCTCCAGCCCCCATCACAGCTCCAGTTATGAGCCTGCCTGCTGAGCCACAAGGGATCCATCCTCAGCTGTCCAGGTTGCAAGAATCTGGCCAATCACCCCCAGGAGCACCCAAGGAAGGCAGCCTGCAGGTACCGAGAGAGAGAGGGGTGTTCTGCAGCCACCAGCTCCTTGTCAAGTAGAAAAACAACTCAGGTTTTGAGATTCTTATTACTTGTCAGCTGCAAGGCTTATGTTGCTCCCTAGCCCTTAAAAGACATCTCTGCCTGAGTGTTTGGGGACTTGCCAGGGTGGAAAATGACACCTGGGTACAGCTGGGAGAGAGGGAGGGAAGCCAGGCAGACTGTCAGCCTGCTGGAAGTTGGGAATCCACAGAGGCATGAAGCTATACCACAGTGTGAAGATTATAACGTAGCTCTGTGCTTCCAGGTATTCTGTGGGTTTGCGAAGGGGTGAAATTCTTTCTGTTCATAGTTGCCAGAGCATACCTGCTTCAGTCTTTCATGCTCCTGTTGCATTCATTCAGCTGCTTCTCTCTCTGTCAGTATCACCAGCTACCCGTGGAGAGGGTGGAAAAGAAGGAGGTGCCCCCCGAGCACCAGGCTCTGAAAGTCACATTTGAAGGGTTGGTGCAACGCTGCTCTGCTGTCGCCACTGATCCAGTAAGTCCTCCCTACTCTGATCTTTGGCTGTTTTGCCCTCATAGATATTTGACTGGTGCTTTGTTTTTTTGGTTGAGAAAAGAGAGGAAGAGTCTTGTCCTATAACCAAGTTAATCTCCGTCTGCCTCCTTCCCTTAGGCTGTAGGCTTTTCCGTCTCTTGGGAACTGAGATGCATTCTCTAGCTGCTTCTCATTGCCCCTCTGGAGCACTGTTTCTGTCCTCCTGGCTCTTTTCTCTGAGGAACCCAGCTAATTCAGCTTCCTTTTTCACTGGCTTGATCTGTAGATAGTTCCCACAGGGTTGGTATTACCAGGTATCCTCAGCATTTAGAGGGAAAGGCTGAGATACCCTGGCTGGAAGAGAAAGCCAGACAATCTTTGTGTCCGAGTCACTGTAATTTCTCCACCCTGGTTCCTGGAAGGCTCGTGTCATGTTATGTGAATGTATCAGGCCAGACCGTCTGGAAGCAGAAAAGCAGTGTTTGGAGCATCATGTTAGGTTGCTAAGTCTTCCCAGAGCTTGGGGGCACTGTGAAGCCTTCCAGAATACCTCTGTTTAGTGGGTGTTGGGATGAGCACTAAGCCCAATCTGCTATCCCAGAGTCAGACAATTTGTGTGTAGCAGCAGCTTCAGCATGCGTGCTCTGTGCTTTCTGGGAGATAACCTAAAGATTCCCTCTAGGGACAGAAAGGCTTATTGGTTTGGGCTTAAGCACTCACTTGGCTTACATGGAGGTTGAATAGCTGAGTTGGTACGGCAGTGCAATGCACCTGAGCTCCCAAGGATTGCCCAGAGGCAGGCATCTCTACCTACAGTATAATCTAGCTGTGAGTGGATTAGCCAAGGTGGGGTTAATGGGGTCAATCCCACCAGAGCTGCAGTACTCAGGCGTTTTCCTTGGTGGTTACCTAGAGTGGGAAGGATATCCCCTCTTTTCCTCAAGGAGACCAGGCAAAAGCTGTTGCTTAGGTCAGCCAGGGTGAGGCTGTCTGAATGCCCTGTGGGTCAACTAGTGGATGTTTCTCAAGCTTTGGAAGTAGCATCCTGTCCTGTGGTCTGCAAGCACTGGCAGAAGGGAGGAACGCCTAGGCTGGGAAATGGGGAAAGGGGCAAATCCAGCTTTTTGTCCTGGGGAGAGAATGTGTGCATGTATATGTGCACAGTGAGGGCATGGCTGGTTTGTAGCACAGTCCGTGGCCGGCAGAGTCTGAATTATAAGGTGCTGTGGGAAGAACTGAGGAGGGGGACTGTGCAAGAACAACGTGGTTCTGGGAGAGGTGGCTTTGAAGCTCTGTCAGAGCTAGCCATACCTGTTTCACTTCAGAAAACCCGAAGGAAGCTGGAGGATGCATTGCAGCGGCTGGAGTGTTTGTATGAAAAGCTCCGCGAGCAGGCGGTAAGTAGATGCCACCGTTCCCTGTGGTCCAGCCAGGTTCCTGATCCCACCTTTGCACTGGGTTGTGGGCCTTGGTGTCTCACATATCCTCTTGAGAAAGCTAGGAGGGTGCCAGACCTTATAATGCACCTTGAATCCAGCCAGTCTTATCTCCTTTTCCTTAACCTTGGCACGGACATAGTGTAAGGAAAAGCTGGGGAGGTATCTGGGGGGTCATTTTGCCCCCAAGAAGTATACTGGCATATAGACAGCTTCCAGACTGGAATGGGCAATTGGGGGTAATTGTTAAGTGTGAACCTAGTGTACCCTCTGGCTTAGAACGCTTTGAAACTGCTGATGCCAGTTGCTGGAGGGATAGCTACCAAGGGAAGAATGCTTTTAACATACACCCTTGTCCTGAATGTCCATATTAGGCTTGAACAGAGACAGGATTCTGTGCTAGATGGACCTTTGACCTCCTCAGATACATCAGATATTCAATTAATGCTGAAATGTCATTACTTAGGATCTGCATTCACTGTAACCCAGCCTGAGTATTAGATTAATGGTTGTTGTGGGCTGGGAAACCGAAGGAAAAAGCAGGCTGTCCTTCCTGACAGTGCTCGCCTGTGTAGGTGCTGTTTGGTGAGGATGAGGTGGAGGAAGGGTGGCTTGTGTTACAGTGCTGAGCCTGCTGACTCATTTCTGTTCCCTCCTCACAGCTCTCTCCAACCATACTCATGGGTCTCCATGAAATTGCCCGCTGCATTGAGGCTAGGAACTACCAACAGGGTCTCCTGGTTCATACCCAAGTGGTGAGCAGCAGCAGTTTCAGTGAGGTGTCTGGTTTCATGACCATCCTGAAAGTCCTCATGACCATTGCTGGCAAGCTGAATGTGTAAAGTGTGGAGCAGCTGGAACAGTGCACAATGAGAACTGGTGGACTCCCTCACCTGTTGATGTGCTGCAGCTTTTGGACTCTTCTTCTGACTCTGGAGAAGCAAGTCTGTGCCAGTGCCTGGAACTGTGCTGGGCCAGTATGCCTGGCCCCATCTACTCTCCAGACAGCCAACTGGGGCTTCGGACTCCTGGAGACTGTTCTTTCTCTTTCTCTCTCTCCTTTTTCACTAGTCTGAGGCTGCTACCCAGCCTAGGGATCTCAATTTCAGGCTGTCCAGGTTGCACAGAGATCCTCCCTCTTCCCTGTTTCCCTGGCACGAAGGGGAAACTCCTTCCCACCTAGGCTGACATTGCTTGGGTTTTGGTTTTTTGGGGTTTTTTTAGGAGACAAACAGGGCTGGCACCTGCAGTGCCAGAAGACAGAAGAGCCACAGGCTCTATTTCCCTGCTGCAGTGTAAACTGCCTGAGTGATAGCTGGGCTCCCTTGGGACCTAAGATGGGATGTCCCTGCTCCATTGGGCTGCAGTGAGGATCTCTCCTGTGGTTCCTCCTTTCTCTTCACTCTCATCCTTGACTTGCCCTCTCATCACTCTGCACCCATACATCCTGCTACAACTAGGGCCAAGTACCAGCTTGCTCTGGGCTAGCTTTCGTTCTCTCTCTCTTCTTCACCCAGACCTCTCTTTTCATAGTAGATGCTCTCATTTACCTTCTATCCCCATAAGCTGCAGGCTTGAACCCTTTATGTTTCAGGCCCAGGGCTGGATCTGCCTTCTGTCTCCTGGGACTCTCCCATTCAGGAATGCTAGCAGGTTGAACTGCTCTGTGTGCTCCTCCCCAAAGCTGGTTGCATCCTGGTTCTGGGCTAAAAGCTGCCCTTTCTGGCTGCTGGTCTTTTTCACTTCCTTTATGTTTAGCACAGTTGGCCTTTTGCCCGCTGGTGTTATCTAAAGGCTTCCTACATTGGGCTTTTTGGGCAGTCTAGGGGCTTTGAGAGCAGGAGGAATTGTTCAGGTCCCATAAAGAATCCCCTCAAGCTACTGTGACCAGCCCAGACTTGAGCCAGGGGGAGGCAGCTCATCGCTCCAAGTGTGGTGCAGTCATTTTGCCTGCAATAACAGATACATATAAAGGTGGTTCTCAAAGGCCCCTTGGCACTATGGTGGTAGGAATATGCTGCAGGAGGTGATGCTGTCAGGTCTCGAGAAGATGGCAGTGCTGAGGCTTTTCACCACTGCAGCATTTCCTCTGGGATAAAACAGATGAATGAAGCACATCTGTCTTGGGAAAGAAGTCTGGGTGGGAAGGCAGATAGGATTTTAGGACACATCTGTGTGTGTGTGTGTGTCTTCCTCTCTTTCTCCCTCCTTGCCTTCCTCTCTCTCACCCTCTTTCATGCTAACCAGGAAGTGTAATTGTTGGGCCCTAGCTGGGAGCCAGGCTTCTTCCCAACATTTGGCTGCAGCCAACCCGTGCTTCGTCTGCTTGCTGCTTGAGTGATAATGCCATTGTGGGGCCGTGGGTCAGTGACTTAGGCAAATCAGCCTGCTCCACCAGGAGACTTAGGAGGGAGAAGAATCGGAGAAGGGAGGGAGAAGACATGTCTCATTCTCTCCTTTCCAGGTCAAAGTGCCTCCTTGTTGCTGCTGTGTTGTTTCTATTGCTGCGGTTTGATGCACTGAGAGATTACAGAACAGTGAAATAAAAGCTGTGTTTTGTGATGCTGCTAGCTTTTTTTCATAGGCTTGTCACCTCTGGCTACAGGGGACTTCCCTCAGTCTGCAGGGCAACCCACTGAGAGCTGAGTTCTCAGCTTTGGTGAGAGAAGCAATTAAGAACTGTGTGGGGCAAACCAGATTCTGAGCTTTGCTGGTATGGGCAGCAACCATACTGGTGTGGTGAGACCTCAAGCCTTAACCCACAACATAAGGCTGCAGGCTCAGGGAATTGATCTTCTCCAGATCACCGACCTCAGTTGTGACTGTTCATCTGCATCAGATACAAGAAGGTCTCTGGGATGGCTGAGGTTCTCTCAGGGAATCACAGCAGCGTTGGGGATTTTACACTTGACTTCAGGAGTTGGAAGTATGTCAGTAAGTAAACAGAGTGCCCTTGATGAGAGCTGCTTCTGTTGGAAATCAACATTACACCACTGAAGCCATGGCACTTAAACTAGGATGAGGATCAGACCTGCGTGGAAACCAGATTTATACCATTGAATTGTCAGTTCGTACCATTAGTTAATAACTTCTGAATCTGTTGGCTGATTTCGTTTAAGGTTTTAAGGAGGTTAAGAAGGGTGAGGTGAGACATTGGTACTGAGATAAAATCAAGGGAGAATCAAATTAGCTTCGGCAAAAAGACTGATGTAATCTCAAAAAAAATTTGTTTTCTTTTTGCTGTCAGCTGGCTAGCTAGTATATATGTACAGGCCAGCCAGTCAGCACACATGGAACTGAAATATGTCGGACTATGTTACCTGGCTTGTAGCCACAGGACTTGGGAAAAGGTTGAGAAAGATGATTTGGATGAGGAATTGCAGGGTGGTTGCTAGGAAGGGACCAGAGTTTATTAGAGTTCTGGGGTGTTATGGACACAGCACACGTATTCAGGGAAAACCAGCCTTTGTTAGTACTGCCTCTGGCAGAAGCAAACCCTTAGCAAGGTGTAAGGGAGCCTTGCAGAGCTTTTGCAGCCCAGTCTGGGAGCAGTTGGAACAAGTCTGGCCTCCTAGCTGTCCCCCAACAGGGAGATGTAAGCTGATTTTCAAAGGCAGCACTTGTGTTATGACCCCCTCTGATGCTGTACAAGTGAGCAGGTAGCCCCGGAGGCGTACGTTTGCTTAACGAGTATATAAGGAATGTCCTAGCTTTCTGAGACCATTTAACAAACCTGGTATTTCTTAGATTCTGCCTTTCTGGATCCAGTTACAGTACCCTGTGCAGTCCAGTCCCTCTCTTTCTTTAACTCGGGCTGCTTGTACCACTGAGAAATAAGAGTGGATTTTCCATTTATTTCTCAGACGCGTTTGACTTTAGTTCCCTCCAGCACGTACTGCTCCCTCCACCCGTGGACTCATGCAGAGACTGGCTATTTATCCTGCCTTTGCTGCTGGTCCTTCCTGCTTGCCCCTTTGTCCCACTGTTGCTCAGTTTTGCTCCAGGTTTGCCCCAGTGAGCACCATCCCTAAAAACTCTCGGTAGGGAAATCAGGCAGGGGGAAGTGAGGTGACCCACTCGAAGGTCTTTGAGGAGCTTGTGGTGGAAGCCCTGTCTCTGTGGCCCCGGTGTGGTAGATGTCCTTGCAAGCCCCGCTGGAAAGCGCTCTTCCATTTATAGCGCTGTCTCTGCTGGCTGGTGACAGCTTCTGGTCGACCGGATAGTGGCTCCTGGGTGTTGCCTCCTCCAATGTGGGCACATGCTACCACAGCATCCCTGTGACACTCCACAGAGAAAGGCTTTTCTGTTGGGTGAGAAGGCCTTTGGGTTGGAAAAGAATTGGGGGGGTTGGTGGTGGTGGTAGGAAAGGATCCCTGGGCACAGAGAAGAGAGCTCTAATCCTTTTGCAGATAACATCATGTCTGCAGGCTAGGCTTGTGTGTGTTTGGGGGAGCTGGAGGGGCAGAGATTGTTAGGCAGTATTTGTTTGTAAAGCCACTTGCTCTGAAGATAATGCTTGCACTAACTTCTATTGAGGCAGCAGTGTGAGTCCCCACAAAGTCCTTTCCCAAAGTGTCTTTGAAGCCAAGAACCCATTGAAAGGAAGAAAGGCCAAGAGAGGGGATTAGTTTGTTCAGCAGCTGTGAATTTCAGTGGGAGGCTGATGAACTCCAAAGTCTTTGTTGAGATGTTTTTTGTAAGGAGCCCTGCTGGAGGGAGAGACCCACACGGGGGCCACGGCCTTAGACAAGAAGGAATCCGAAGCGGCAGGGAGCTGTAAACGGGCCACAAGGACTTTTCCCAAACACTTTTCGGAAAAGGTGTTGTGAAGAGAGTGGAGGGGGATTAGCATGTGAAATGACACTTTCCATTGACTCCACAGAGGGGAGGGGAAAAGGGCTGGCTGGCTGATTTATTAGAATTTTGTTCCCTTCTCTATTCTGCTCCCCCCGCAGCCCCCCTCCCCGAGCCCTCTAAAGAGGTCTGGATTGGAAAAGGGAGCGGGGGGCTGCCTGTTTGTGTGTCATCTGGGCGAAGGTGGCCACCTGGGAAGCTGAATGTAAATATTTCTCCTCTGAGGAATGTGCCTTCATTAAACCGAAATGAATACATGGAAGCATCCAATCCCGCCGCACAATGGCACCAGTGCCTTTGCAGCTAAGGGCTCCTTGTGCCGGGGAGGGGGGACCCCTCCGGCCCCGACCCGCCGCTGAGGTCAGCACATTTTGCAGCTGCGGTGTCGCCATTTTATCACAGAGAAAGAAGCATGCAGTGGTGGGGCTCACGCTTGTGATGCTGCCCGTGTGTGCCCTCCGCCGACAGGCGTCACCGTGCCCAGCGGGCACCTCCTGGGCTGTGCCACGGCCTTTGCGGGGCAGCTGTGTAGGACAACAGCGTCAGTAGGGGAGGGATGGGGGTAGCACAGCCCACTGTGTGCTGGGAATGGGGAGGAAATAAGGAACAGCTTCCATATCTTCTCCTTTTCTTACGTTTCCAGCTGGCCATGAAACCCGGGGGCACAGAGGGACAAGGGGGTAGAGCCTCAAGCCAGCCCGTGCTGGAGCTGCCCCTGGGCAGCTCCTGCTGGGTCAGAGGCTGTCGCCACCTCTTTGCTTTCCTGCCCAAGGATGCATTTCCACCACAGGGAGATGGAGATCTGCTGACGGAGATGCAAGGGAGACCGAGGGCAAGGTCACTGTATGAATAAGAACCTTTGTGCAAACAGCTGGTGGTTTGTGTGCGAAGTGTGAGTGTTTCAGGTTTCCCTGAGAATGGGCCAAGATTGTTTCTTGCAATATTTGAAGGGCCAGATTCTTGCTCGATGTGAATGCTTTCGCTTTGGTGAGACCCCAGCTTGCCCTAGCTCCAAATTCCTGTCCCCAGTGAAGTAGTCCTAGGATCAAGGGGGTATTTGATAACCAAGAGACGTGTACAGACTGCTGAGTCTTTAACATATCATCTCTGAAGTGGGCAACTGGGCCCCTGTCTTCCCCCTCTCCACCCCCTTTCCTCCTTGCAGCTGCATTGCAGTTGGATGCAACCTCAAGGAAGCTCATGAAGAGAGCAGGGCCTTTTCCCTCCTGGAAGAGGCTGAGGTTGTGCTGCGTGGGGGGAACTGGGCAGCTCTTCTTATGCTCAACAGATGGGTAAGTGGCTGGGCTTTAGTCTCCAGAACCGTAACTACATACATCCACACACACAACTAGATGAAAAAACCCAACCAACTACTTAGACGCAACAGCATTTTGCAAGCACTTGGCTACTGCTTTATTGCATTGGCTATTGGTTTACAAATATTGGCTACAAGACAGGTCTAATGGCCAGTAACTTGGCTCTGCTGGCTTCTCATCTGGCTAAAGGACACTTCAAACAGCAACGTAGACGATAACCTCGCAGCCTGGGGGAGATCACTGTGATGGTGCAATGAGCTTCCCCAGGTCCTGCAGCTGACAGCTTCTTCCCTTCCTACCCCAACCACAGCAAGGGAACAGAGATGCATCAACTAAGTCTTCCTGCTGCTTGCTTAGCCTATGGAATATATACAATAAGTGGTAGAGGAAAAACTGTTATGTATACATCACAGTAACTGTGCAATAAATTAAACTTCAAAGTGCTTCACTTTCCTATTTACAACACCATTAAATAGTAACTGACATTATTTTCTCAGACTAGGAGGAAGTATTTTGTTAGTTAGCTGACAGGGTAAGAGTGCTTGGCAAGTACACCAGGAGGTGGGGTATGGACTTGGCTGGCAGCTCCTCTCTGGAGGAAAGATTTGGGAGGAAAGAGGGACTGGAGAAGTGTGTGGGCATCTTTACGGCATCAATCAAGGGTTTTGGCAGGGATGCTGGGGTGAAAAGGGAGACCGACCGGACCTGGAGGCTTAGAAGATACGGAGAAAGCGTGTAAAAAGTAAGTGATGGACTCCTCTTTTGGACAGCTGTTTAATGGACAGGTCAAGCAGCAGCTTCAGTCTTGCTGCTGCCATCTCAAATGCAAAGTAAAGCACTGGAGAGCTTGTGTGATGGGAAGTGACGCTGTGGCCTCCTCAAGGCTGGCTTGCTGCAGGAAGGAGTTGCACACCTTTTCTATTCCCTCGTAGTGTGAGGCTTAATAAAAGGCAATAACAACTTTATTTAGTGCCTCTATTTTTTTAGGGTACTAGAAGCTTCTTCTGTTTTAGGGTTTACCACTCTGAGTTGCCCAACTCTGGTGGTGCCGTCTCAGCTTCCTTATGCTTTCCTAAGTGTTGATCTCACTCAAATGCCCAGAGCAGGGGTTTGTTTGGGGAACAGAGAAGCTCAAAAGAGCAGGAGCCACCAAGACCACCTCTGTTTTCAGCGATGAAACCCCATAGTCACTGGATAGAGTGACTCTGAGTTGAAGAGACCAAATCTCACCTTGTTTTGTCAATACTTAAGGGTCTTCCCAGGAGCCATCAGCCACTGCACTAATGGGAAATGCCCTCTATGGCCAAGGCCTAGGGGCTCATGCAAGCTCTTTTGCCTTGCCCAAGCCCCACTGAGGCGGCATTGGGAATGAGACAAAAACTAAGCCAAAGGGAAATGGTACCAGGGACTGATGGGGAGGGCAGGAGAGGACAAGGGCAGACAGGACCATGGAGGAGCAGAGGCAAGTTAGAGCTTTCTCTTGAGCTTGCGGCTGGCCCTACCACCCCCGCTCCGCTCCCGCTTCTCCTTGCGGACGCAGAAGTACTTGGTGACCCTCTTGCGGCACTGCTCGCACCGCACGGCGCAGCACCAGTGGAACTTGCAGTTGCAGCTGGACACCATCTCAGCTCGCCTCTCCTCCACTGCCAGCCCACAGTCCCCGCACAGCCGCCGGCAACTCCGCTTCTCCCACTTACTGAGCGCCTTCCCTCGCTTTAGGCACTCCCTGCCCTCCGTGCCCAGCAGCCCCAGCGTCTTGTTCTCCAGGCAGTAGTCGGGAGAGTCTTCTAAATGGACCAGCTCCTTCTTGGAGATGGAACTGAAGGTCTCGGCAATGGCACCCCGGCTGGCAGCGCTGTTCCCTGCCCCCTGCAGCAAGTCCACCTTCAGGGCTTTGTGGTATCTCTCCTTGAGGTAAGTGCCCACCTCCCGAAACTCAGGCAGCTGCAGCCAGCAGGTCTGGGTGGTGCAGCTCCCCGACACGCCGTGGCATTTGCACGTCCGCTTCATGGTCCCTTTCACCGCCTGCAGGGTGAAGAGAGAGAGGGGATTCAGGAAAAGGCCCAGAGGGGTCTTTTCTGTGTTGCAGTGCATGGAGACACATGGCTCCAGGCCTGTGGAGGGGTTTGCCATCAGCCTGCCCTGCACAGTAGTCCTGCCCAGGGACTGTTGGCTTAAAGCTTGCCGATGTGCTTCTCCACAGTACTCCTCTACTAGAACTGGGAGAAAGAGGACAGCAGGAAGCCATTAACAGGGTAATCATGGGAAGGTTTGCTACCTTAGAACAAATGCCACCCATCACATCGGTTCTGCTGACACCCCCTTCTCCTGGGCAAAGCAGATGTTTCTTCTGGGCACATGCTGTTAGCCACAGCAAGTCGTGACTCTCCACAGTGACTGGCCGGACCCAATCTGGTATGGGATGTCAGGTCTGGAGGGAGAGAGGGGCTCACCTTTCTACCCGCCTCATTGTTATGCAGGTTCATAGCAGCTCTGGCGTCTTGTCCGGTCTCTAGAGCATCCACAAACTGCTTGGAAATGGCTTCCCCAAAGCCCACGTTGTCACTGCAGCCTCCCCACAGCCAGCCTTGCCCGCCTAGGAAAGGAGATGAGATGTATGCTGTCAGGGAACCAGCCTCTCGCCTGCCTGGCTTGTGGCTCTGGAAAGGGTCTCAGAAGTGATGGGAGGGAACGGAGGCTGCAGAGCAAACCCAGCCTTTCGCCTCGTGAGACTCCCCAGTTCCTTCCCCTTGGGCTCGTGACATTTCTGCTGGGGCCTGGACAGTAAGTGGCTCAGGCAGGCAGAGAAGGGGTAGGTCCTGTGTGATAAACCCAGGGATATCCATGTTTTCTAGAGAGCAGGATTTGGAAGCTGTTCATTATCGTGCATTAGCGCTGTAGAGATAAGGCTTTGGGTCTTCAATCACCTTCCATGGAACCCTGACTTGAACTGGTTCAGTCTGTCTTGCAGAGACAGCATCTTGCTAACATGGATTAGCAAACCGGTGGAGGCAAACTGGTCAGAGGGAATAGATTCCCCTCCACCAGGAAACAACCCAAGCCTGGCACACACATATCAAGGAGACCCTCTTTCTGGTATACCCAGAATCCTGGGGTAATGTTTGGCATCTCAGAAGGATCTGATTTTTCCAGTTATCTTAAAGAAACAAAGGACTCGGCACAGAACTGGGAAAGGGTACAGCAAGATGGAGAGGACCTCTTCCTAACTACGTGGGAGCTCGATAACTTAGCTCCGCTGACTAGAAACACGTCATGCGGTTTGCTTCTTTTCCTCCTAGAGAAAAATGCCGTATTTGTATGCAGATTTGGAATCTGGAGCATTCTGACCCCAACGTGTCTTGGTGGTACATCTTGGGAGTTGTGGTTTAACGGCCTTGTGCCTCTCTTGAAAGGCCCGGCCCTTGCCCGGACTTCCACAGAGCATCTGGTCCCTTCTCCCAGGGAAAGGCAGGGGTGTCTCATGGGAGGTGGATAATTGCAGTGGATGATGAAGTCCGAATCAAGAGCTGGGCCCGAAGGGAAAATGGAAACCTTTCACCAACTTGGATTCGGCGTTTAGAATTGAATCACACTCTTTTGGACAAGCGCAAAAGTTTCCTTTGCCTTCCAAGGTTTTAAGTTCACAATGGAAAATTTTCATGAAAAACAGACATGTTTTGGGGAAAAGAAATGTAGCATGACTAACTCAATTTTCCAGAAGATAAAATTTGGTGTGTCATTGCCCAAAAGTGTTGCTCTGCTAGAGGTGGGCTATCCCACACCTTGGACACTTAAGCTGTGGCTCTTTTAAAAACTATTAGCCAATAAAGCAAATTGCTAAATACTGGACACTCCAGAGGAGTTTGTCATAAACTGACACGTAGTGACTGCCCAGTGCAGCTGGGCGGAGAATGACTTTTAAAAGATTGTGATAATTTGAAATTTGACCTCTTTCCATTCAAAACGAGAGACTGAAATGTCAATGTTTTCTGTGAAAGCTGAGCGGGGAGCTGGAGTGGCGCAGCCTGGGGTTCCCCACCCGGAGGTGCTTAGTGGCCGCACGCCTGGGTACCGCTGTGACAGGACAGGGGTGAAGGCTGTGTGCTGCCATGGTGGTTCTCCTCTCTGTGCTCTCGTGTGCCCGCCATGCTGACAAACACTGGAGTGCCAGCCTGCTTTCCCTCCTGGTCATTGTGCTCTGCAGCCACTTTGGTCCTGCAGACACTGGAACCCCCAAGGTCCCTGATCAGCACTGCTCTAACCAGACCTGCCGTTTAGATGCACAGAATCAGATCCATCAGATACATGAACCTGTTGGAACGGGTCCAGAGGAGGGTCACGACGATGATCAGAGGGCTGGAGCACCTCTGCTATGAGGACAGGCTGAGAGAGCTGGGGTTGTTCAGCCTGGAGAAGAGAAGGCTCTGGGGAGACCTTACACCAGCCTTCCAGTGTCTGAAAGGGGCCTGCTGGAAAGCTGGAGAGGGACTTTTTACAAGCGCATGTAGTGATAGGATGAGGGGTAATGGCTTCAAGCAGGAAGAGGGGAGACTTAGATTAGCTATCAGGAAGAAATTTTTCACTAGGAGGGTAGTGAGGCACTGGAACAGGTAGCCCAAGGAAGCTATGGAGGAAGTGGAATTGTTCAAGGCCAGCCAGGTCAGATGAAGCTTTGAGCAACCAGGTCTAATGGGAGGTGTCCCTGCCCATGGCAGGGGGGTTGGAACTAGATGATCTTTAAGGTCCCTTCCAACCTAAACCATTCTATGATCCTCTCCTCTCCCTGTACGACATAATCATTCCCTCCAGCAGCTTAAACAGTGTTCTTGATTTGAACCAGGGAAACCGCAACCCCCTTCTACTTTCCTGCTCATTTAGAATGTAATGGAAAACATCAAGGGCTTGGCCTCAGCCGTTGTAAATTAGAGATGGCCCCATTAGCTTCCACAGAGCTACTTCAGTTTGTGTCAGGCAAGACTCTGCTCTGGGCATTATTTCCAGGTGTGGGGACCAGAGGAGGAGCTGTTTCTACAGGCCTCAGCGGAGGTGAACAGAGGAGCTGTTGCCTGACACCTGGAACATGGGAAAGGGATGGCACATCATCACTCCTTACCCAGCTGTCCATTGCGGGAGTCATCACAGCCACAGTTGTCAAAATCCCCCAGGCTGCAGTTCCGGGTCAGTGTGTACATGACGCCTGCAGAGCTGATGGCATGGACAAAAGCAGTTTCTCGGTTTGCTGTCAAGTGGGAATACAAGGAGAGCAGATGTGCTAAAGATTTCATGGTGACACCAGTGTTAGAAATGACTCCTGCCATTCAGGAGACTGTGTAGGAAGAGATTTGCAATGGGCAAGGCTTTGTGGGGTGGGGAGGAGGCCCCATGTGTCAAATCAGCTTAGTTTTGGCTTGAACTGCACGAAGAAAGAAGCTTCCAAATTTGATCCAGGCTGACTTGTGCCATTTCCAAGAGTGTGGGATGAGTTTAGCCCTCGGCTGTCCCTGTGGGAGCTCAGCAGTGGGGGTACAGCACAGACAGCCAAACGTCCCCCACGTCTCACTAATACACCCCAGAGGGGAAGGGGTCTTCTCCAAGGATCAAAATGCTCCTTCCCCACAGCCCCCTCGAGCCTTACCTTCTCCTGGACACTGCCATGGCTCAAAGCAGTGACCATGGCTACCGACCGGGATCAGCGTGCTGAACACCAGCTGACTTCACTGAGCCTTTGTTTTTCATTTACTGCTAACGAGGTCTGCCTCTGAGCAGATAGCCTTGACGGGAACGGTTCAGGGACCTGCTCCCAGTCCTTGAGTGTTACTTTGTCCTGCAATTGCCTCCTCAAGGCCCCGCTTTGAAACCTCTGTCCATCTCTGCCTGGTGCCTTGGTCCCTTGTCTGCTGCCAGTCCCACCAGAGGCCTGATGCTCTCCGCCATGCCCAGGTCCTGCCTGTGCAGCGCAGGTATGAGCTCAGCCCAGCATCAGACATGGGTCTAGAGGGCCAGGTATGCACTGAGACATTTCCTGCCACCTGCAAGCGGGTGAGGAATGGGATACAGTGACCACGACTGCAGCCCCTTGCCCTGCGGTGGCACAGGTCACGGATGCTGGATTTCTGACCAAGGTGACTCTGACATCTGGAATCTGTGTGAAGACTTTTCTCCTGCCTCTTGGCTGCCGCACAGCCACTGATGAACTCTTCCCTGCTCCCTTTAGCCATATCCCTCTGTTTGCCACCCCACCACCCCATGCTGGTTCTCAGCCTTCCTGGTGAGAGACACCACCATGGCGTGTCCAGCAACCCGTGCCACAGGTCACGGTGGTGCGTCCCTGTGGGGAGCCAGTTGTGTGAGGGTTGGCGGGACACCCTTGTCCTGCCCAAGCTGGGCTCAGTGGGTCCGGAGGTGATGCGGGCATTGCAGGCTGCCTTGTCTTGAAGCTAGATCCCAGTGCGTGTCTGGGAGATGACGGGTGAAGGGGCCTCCTGGAAGGATCCCTCTGGGGCATTCTTAGGAGATGAACATCCCAGGTGGGGATGGGGCAGAAAAGGAGGCACTTGGGAAGAGAGGAGGGGCCCACGGGCTCTAACCTGTAGCAAGGGGGTCCCAGTAGTGGTATCCAATGCTTTCCTTACCGCTGCGCAGCCCGCCGTGGCTGGAGAGCTGCAGTGCCCTCTCGGGGCAGTTCCAGCGGTCCCAGGCGAACTGGAACTTGCACTCCTCGATGCCGCTCTGCGCCCCGGCTGCCACGCTGCTGGAGTAGATGAGATAGGCCTAGGAGCAGAGCAGCAGGTCAGGAGGGGGGACGGTGCTTCAGCCCCCCCTCTTCCCCCAGCATTAACTTGCAAAACTGCGTCAGGACGCGTTGGCCAGCATGCAGCGACAGCCCCGTGGGTGACAGACTGGGAATGTCCCCAGGCTGCTCCCAGGGTCCGGGAGAGTCACCCGGCAGCTCTTATTTTCCGTCGTCACAGGCAGTGCAAAGCTGGTGTGGCCCCAGCCGCTTCCCACGCAGTGGTGGGGCTGGTGTGGGCGCAGCTTCCCTGCCCTGAGCTGCGTGCTGAGGTCCCTGCTGCTTCGGGGTCTCGATGGATGGAGGAGCTCAGTGCAAAAAGGCACAAGCTCTTGGCTGTTAGCCACATTAGGAGATGTGCTAGCCAAACCCTTATCTCTCCAGCATGAAGGGAGGCAGAGCCCTCTCCTCAGGAACTAGGGAGCTCCCGGCCAGCAGACGCCTCCTCCTTCACCGCAGCCCCAGGGGGATGGCCAGTGCTTTGGGGCAAGGTCGCTCCACCATAGTATTGAGGGCTGTAGCGAGAGCCGGATGGGCTTGGAGGCATTCCTGGGAAGTAGCCAGGAACAAAAATCGGGTGAATTTTACAGCTGGTCCTGGCTAGGAAATAAAAGCCTCTGAAAGAGGGGTACAAGGAGGAGGGGGGTCAAAAATACCAAACAAGGTCCTGGCAATTCCAGTTGCACTCCTCAGGGAAGTATGTTTTCCAGGGCCTACAGAAAGTACATTTCCAGCTCAACGTATGTGCGTCTTCATGCTAAGCTGATCATCAGGAAGCAATAGATGACAGGTGAGAGCCTCAGCTTGTGCCAATAGACAAATCTCCAAAATCCGGCCCCCCATCAGCTTTAAAAAACCCCAGGCCAGCTTTGTTCAGGGCTGACACAGCCCAAGGAGATGAAGATCGTGGCAGGCTGTTCCTGGCCCTCCTCTGCCTTGTTGTACGAGACCTGGGGGTGAGGGGAGCTCTGGACAAGGCTGGATGGAGAGGAGCGGGACAGAGGAGCCCCCCCTCCCTGGGTTTAGTGGAATCAGGGATAGAGATCAAAGGGATTTCTCTTACCTTGGGGCCCGTCATCAGGAAATTATTCACTGACCTGGAAGACAGAGACAGTGTCAGCAGGGAGGGGGTGCTGGCGGAGGGGCCTGGGGAATGCCAGGCATCCCAGGGCTCTCCTCTCACCCCCCGCAGCCTACCTGGCTCCTGGCTGCAGGCACCTTTGGTCTCTTCTCCTGCTTCTCCCTGCGAGTTCGGACAGTGCCTTCTCCTTCCCCCCACCACACTCCCCCTGCCAGGCTGCCACCCACTCACTGCTCCCTCCTTTTGCTTTCCTCTGCATGGCTGCCCTTCATACCAATCCCTCATTTTTCTAGTGCTTTTCTGTTCCCCCAGCTTTGCTTTTTGCCTTACCTAGCTGCTGCTCAGCTTGACTTAGAGTAGCGTTGTCCCCAGGACCTAGACCGTGTGTCAGTACCACCCTCCCCACAGGACCATGCCAAGGGAGGGAGGTCACACTGCTGCTCCTTCACAGTATGTGTCCTGACAGCATCGCCCCAGGTCACAGGCCCTTCTTTTCCTGTGGTGCCAGATCTGGCTGCCCACATTCCCCTCTTGGTCACGTTAAGGCGATGGCTGAGCGCAAACATGCTCATCCTTCCTATCCTGATGGGCACTGTGTGGGGAGAAGTGGGGGCATGTGCAAAGCGGTCCTAAGCCAAAATTAAATTTTCTGGTGTTTTCCAAGTGAAATATGAAAAATTGAGATGAACTGTTTCCGAAGGTGCCTTTTTGTAAGTATTCTTGTGAAACTCTTAATTTGGCTGCTATTCGTGGAGAACTATTCTGCTGAAAATGCCAGGGTCTGTTTTAGTAATCTTAAATTGTAGGCTCTTTAGACCTTCTGCTCTGGGAGTCTCATGATCCCCCCCTTTGTTCTGTAGGTCAGTAATTCCTGCTTCTTGTAGGGAAGGGGAAAAACTTAAAATGTGGATCTTCTTCCTAAGGCTATTGCAAGGCAAAAGAAAGGACCGCTAGCACGTGTTCGTTTTTGAATGCAAGATTTTCATAGCAAATTTCACTCTTCTGGCCCCTGGTTTTTCTGTGCCTGCAGCTTTCCATGGCATTAACCCCTTCATCCCACATCCAGGTGGAAAGAACAAAATAGCAAACTCTGGGAGTGGGCTGGGGGGGCTGCTGAAGCAGAATCAAGGATTTTAGGAGGTCTCTAAAGGATCACCAAAGAAGCCCTCAGCCTAATTGGTGCCTGGCCCAAGCCCTGCTCTGGTGGGACAGCAGACAGGGCTCTTGGAGGTGTTCATGGCTCCTAGGTTGTAACAGCATTCTGCCCCTGCAGAAAAGAGGGAGAGGAGGTAACTGCATGACATGCTACATTCCAACCTCTTTCATTTTATAAAGAGGAAAATGTCTGTTGCCCCTGAAGCTGTGAAGGAGGAATCTCCAAGGGCTACAAGGCAGCATGGCTGGTCTCCAGCACTTTTTCCAGGAGCTTGCAGGGCAGAGCTGATGCTGGCTGGTCTGACTCTCTTTCTCCAGCAAGAAAGGCTGTTTCAGTGTAAATGGTCAGTCAGCATTAGGACTCTACATGGTGCAGTGACCACCACGAGGAATTTGGAGGATGGCTGGGTGAATCCAGCTTAGCTGTGCCATGGCAGAATGGACTGAGACTTTAAAAAGACCCAGGAGCCAACCCCAACTACCCCTAGCCAGAAATGAAGCAGAAGGAGAGAGGTTTCTCCTGTGAACACCTCATTTCAGTCTCTCCAGGTCTGCAAAATAAGCCTCATCACTATTTCTGGTGAGTCTCCAGGTCATCTTCCCTGCTGGCAACCCAGCGCTCCAGAGAAACGGGTGAGCGGTGTTATCCCAAGGGAAGGACACTGAGGCCAGGGAGGTGGCATGAATGGTTTGAGACGTTGCAGTGAGTGAGTGTTTGGGGGAAAAGCTAGAGCATGCACCAAGAGAGCTTTTCAGCTTCTCGAGATAACATTCGGCTTCAAATGCTGGATGTCTCCCAGTGGAGGATGCCTCTCCTTTTCAGCTAGTTCTCGCAGAGCCTTAACCCACACTCTGTCCCTTCAGTGGAGCTGCACGCTCCACTCTGCACTTGGACTATCAGGCATGCAGTGATGCTTTCTGCTTTTCTAGCTCCTCTCCATCCGCTGAAAATCCCAGTAGCTGGGTGGACCTTCCCTGGATATGGGGGAGAAAGGTGCCGGTTATGGTATGATTTTTCCTCCCTGTGTGTTTTCAGGTGATCTTGTCTGAGGCCACAGATGTCCCTGGTTAGGGAGAAAAAGGCACTGTCCTGTTGTGCTATAAATCCAGCACGGAGAGTGCGGGGACATCCCAGGGTGAGCTCAAGCACAGCCAAAAGCAGGCATTGCCATCCCCAGCTGGGGGGCAGAGTGTAGCTGTGCTGCAGCCCTGCCATGGACACTGGGGCAGACAGGGTATAGCTTGGTCAAAACCTCAAAACACCTGATCTTTGCTGTTACTCACAGTTTAGGAAGAGTTGAGAGAAATAGTTTGCAAAGTTTCACTCTGGCAAGTCTGACCTTTTTTTTTTTTTTTTTTTTTTTTTTTGGGAAATGTGTCCATATTGGTGAATCTTGTGCTGGGAAATGTTCCCCTGGGTCAAAATGGGAGGGAGAGGGCTGTGCCAGAGCGCTGCAAGAGCAGGAGATCCTTTCCCTTTGTTCCAGGCCTGGGATTCAGACCCGGCTGCACTCCAGCCCCCATAGGTACTTTAGCATGAAGTCGATGGCTGTTTTGCAGAGGAATTTTCCATTGGGAGCTGCTTCTGCATTGTACAGCTAATTAAATATTTCCTGGGACTTGGAGAGACAGCATCTGTAGCTGGGTGATTAGCGCATCGGGTGACCTGAATCACACAGGGCCATGAACCTGGGGCTATTCAGACTGTGTAAGCTCCATGGGTCCCCATCCTCACGCAACTGGATAACAGCATGAACAAGTCATTTTTCCATCTGGTTTCCCTCCCGTCCTTTGCCTTGACCTTAAGCGCTTTGCTATGGGGACCACACTCGGGATGGTGGCAGTGTGCATCTGAGCCCCTGGCAGCAGCTGTGAGAAAACTCTGGTAAAATGCCCCTGTGCAGGCAAAATCTAGAGAATTGCAAGTCCTCTCTTGTCTTGCTTTTTTCTTATCATTGCTTCCCACCTGGGTAGGAAAAGCCAAATTCACAGTATTGCAAGAAGGTTTTTCTTCAAACCCTCGCTGAGCAGTTGCAAGAGTGGCTTTAGGGGGAGGACAATTATCCACAAGTTCAGGGTTTAAAGCAAACCAGCCCCTTCCCAGGCGTCAATTGACATAACTGCATTGAAGCAGAGGATCTGTTTCCTCCTGGGATAAACCTCAAGGTTCACAAAAAGGCCAAGTTCAGGATATGCCAATTCACCATCTGCAGCTGAGCAAATGGTACAGTAGCAATTTCCCAGCAGGATATTCTAAACATTTTTATTAAGTCAGAGAGACAGAAGGCATTTTCCCTGAGCTCTCCGATCAACAGGCAGGCACGCTGCTGGGTGCGTTTGTAGGACTTAGACAACAAAAAGATTCATTTAAACTGGTACACTTGACCCCCCCTCCACTTAACTCTTGCAGCTGCAGGTGGATTCGGGAGAAGGGGAGATGGGACAGTTTGAATATCAGGGTCCCGTGTGCTGCAGAATAGTCTGTCGCATGGCTGGAGGGTAGCTGGAATTTTTCCTATTTATGCCGAGAGGGAAGGAAAGATAATAATGGAGACAAACTCCGTGCGCTTTGTCTTTGCCCATATGATCTAGCTATGAAAAAATGTGTCTCTATTCTGGATCTAGGCTCCAGCAAGGACAGAGCATAATTCAGCCACTTGTACCACGGATGTAGTGACAATGCCACAACAGTCATCTCTGTGCTGCAAACAGGAATCACTGTGAAAATGAATCTCTCTTCATTTTTTTTGTCTCTGTAGTGCGATTTTTATTGATTTATTTATTTTTACTAATTTTCCATACCGCTGTAAAGGCAAGCAGAATGCAATCCTAAACTAACTAGCTAGCTGCGTACACAACGGGTGTAAACCAGCCCAATTCCCATGACTTTGGTGTCACCACACTGATTTAAAACTTTTTGAAATCACAGACATGAAACGAAACACTTCAAATTATTTTCTCTTTTCTGACAAAGCTTACAGGGTTTCTAGCTATCTAAACCCCTTTCCCTTCACCTTCAAACTCCAGGACAGCGCTCCATGCACCGAAGCGGAGCAGAGACAGACCTCAGTGGGCAGAGAGAGGAGCCCCACCGTGTCCTTCAGCCCCCTGCCCAGTCCGTGCAGGGCCCTCACTGCTCCCTCACTGAACTCTGTGCATCCAGGTAAAAAGCAAGTGAAGGGTGAGTGATTTTCATTGCATCCGATGTTAGGAAATGATCTCAAAGTCAATGAGTATCTGTAGCGGGAGTTCTCTATCATAGTTTTATTGAATCCAAAACCAAATAACCCTGCCAAGCAGCTGTCTCATTATATTTTACACATATCAAATACTAATAAGCCTCTGATAATTTCTTTAAAAAATAACAGCACCCCGCTCCTCAGTTTAATGTGGCCCAAGAGCCTTACCAATTCTCCCATTAAAAATATTTGTTTGGTACCTTATCACCCACTCATGCTGCTGGTTCAGCTCTTTAGGAAATTATAAAGCTATATTTAGATCTTTACTGTCATTATTGTAGATACAGAAAATGGACACAATTTCACTTTGGGTCTGAGTTTTGTTTTCAAGTACAAACTCCTCCAAGTTTTTAGAAAACCAGTGACACTGGAAACTAAAGGCAATCTCACAGCTGAAGTATAAAAAAGCATTTAGAAACAAGGTGCTGCATTAGAGATTGTTACATTATTCCCACAGGATAGGAGAGAGGGAGGCAACTAATTCAGATTTGGAGCTTTCCTTCCCCCCCCCTTAATTTCTGTCTATTTTGCTACATTTATTTACTTTTTTATTAGTTCCTAAATACAACCCTGACATTTTGCTCATCTAGAAACGCACTGACCGTTCAACGTAGCTGACATGGCAGAATCTAATCCACACTCAGAGAGGGAAAGCGGCCACATACACATTAAAAAAAATTACTGTTGATCTATATTGCCCTCCACTCCCAGTTCTCATGATTAAATCACAGGAAAAAAGAATCTTGTGTTTCCAGCCATTGGATCAGATAAAGAAGACCAGCAAAAATTGCAAGCAGAATTATTGCATGATTCCCACAAATGTTGCTTTTTTCTCCTCAAGAGTTAAGGGACGGGGTCTGTAGTATGATTGTTTCAATTAAAATTTGAATTTTATTTTCCTTTCTCTCAGGAAATCATGACCTATGAGCAACATGCAGAAAGAAGCAGGGCTATCTTGATCTATAAACTTTTCTCGTAAATAAAGACTTCTGAAAGACAGGGAATTTAGAGATCCAACTTCAATTGAACATGCCTGGGATTTCTATATTTAACTCTACTTTGTGCTCTGAAATTTCTCCCCTTTGAACTGTTTCTTTAAAATATTGATTTTTTTAAAAATCCGTTAATATATTCTAAACCTGTTTATATTGAGGAAAGCAAGAGACATACACAAGAAGAGCGGAAAAATAAAAATAAAATCAGCATGAGTTCTTGCCTAGCCTCTCTGCAAAACATACATATTCCCCTTGTTCCAGAAAGGAGATTTATCTTGAGTTTGTTACTGTGTAATATTTAGACATATACAAATTGTTGCGCATTCTTTTAATGAAGGGTGCAGAAAATTTCTGAAAGAACATAAATTTTATGTAACAGGTAAACTAACCGGAACTCAGTTCCCAATTACCCTTGAGTTTCTCTTTCTGTAATTCTGGTTTCTCCATCCATAGTACTAACCCTAGGGATCTGCTGGGGGGGAGGCAGCGGATTTTAGTAATTGAACAGGAAAAGACTTTCCTTGCTGTTAGAGACAAATCTGAGCAGATTCCCCAGGGAATTACGGGAACGGGGAATAAAGTTTGGGTGCTCAGTAAAAATCACATAGGAAAAAATACCTACAGAGCCAGGTCATTTGAGTCCATCTCCATTTGAGCACGGGATAGACACACTCCGCAAGGAATGGTATGAGATTTAATGCAAGTGTAATTTCCTTCTGCTCACCCTTATAAAAGATTTCTGGAAATAAATGTAAAACCACCCTCAGGACAGAGCAAGAGGCCCACAGGAGATGACAGGAGGTTTGTGCACAGGGGCACTGGTCTGACGGGACCCAGGTAGTTGGGAACCAAGCCGCAGCAAGCTCCGTGCCAAAAGCGTCTCCCCAGGAAATCCTAATACATGCATTTCAGACATGTGTAATCCTGACCCTGTGCCTGTCAAGGAGTCCAGGTCTCCGGCTGCTCATCCGGAGTGATGCTCCTGTGGATCTAAGTCACCCCTGCTGGCTCTGAGCTCTTAATCAGGGACTGTCCTCTTTTGGGGAGCGCGGCAGAAGCCCGATTTGATTTGATTAAGACAAGAGACAAGCAGACCATGAGCCTTTGGAAGAACAGAAATCCCTGGCTCTGCCACTGGGTTATCTTCCCGGCTGGAAATGAGGGGCTAGATCTGCTCTCCTCTCCTCTGTTTTACCCCAGCTCAGGATTTGGCCCTTTGAGTTACTGCTGGGAGGCGAGGGGGAAGAAGGGGACTTTCTCTGCTCAGGTCTAACCTCTCTGCCAATGAGTGTGTTGGGACTTAGTTAAATATCTGGTCCCATTAAAGACCAGAACTGAGCTAAGTGGAAAAGGGGGGACATTTAGGAAGGTGAAGAGGAATTTCCTTAGGGCGTCCGGGAAGAGCACCTGCCTGCGACACAGGCTGAGGTGCTCTCGATACTCACCAGGCACAGCAGGATTGGAAGAAGTGAGTGAGGAAGAAGATGCCCAGATAAGGGTCCATGTGAAATACAAAATCCAAATAAAGAGGGAGAAAGGATATCCTAAAAAAAAAAAACTTGGGTACCACCACCAGCGAAACAAACAAAAAAAAAGAAACACAACAAAATTAGGGAAGGGATGGAGTTATTTTCCACCCGCCGCTCCTGGTGTGATGAAGAGGCGTATGCCCCCTGAATCCCAACTTCTGTGAAGGGTAACCAATCCTAAAGTAAGAGCTAAAGGGGGTTGGTGAAATGGAGCCGCAGAACTTCCTAAGAAGAGATTATCTACTTAATTAAAGATTTTTTTTTCCCTAAGTCCTTCAGCCAATCAGGACTCAAGTGCCAGAGAGAGATTGAACTGATGAAAAGAACACCCCAGGTTCCTCGAAGACAAATGCACCACGAAAGGGATAAGAGGGAGGGAAAAGGGGAAAACAAAAAAANAAAAAAAAAAAAAAAAAAAAAGAAGAAAGAAAAAGAGAGAGAGAGAAGGATAAAGAAAGAGACAGCAAATCCCTTAAAGTAATCACTGGATTCAATCTCCACCAGCGCTGCCTTGCCTCTCTAACCCCTGCAAAGGCAACTGGAAGGGCTGCTTTCGGTGTGCCCTCACCTTCTCCTGCCTTGGAGACATCGCTGGGACTGGGGTGCGCTGGGTGCTCCGGGATGGGGGGCCTGGGTGTGGGCCACCCGCACCCGCAGCTTGGAGACCCTGCAGTGTGCTTCAGGGAGAAGGCTGGGAAACGGATATGTGAACATTGTCTCTGCTTCTGACTCCCCCAGGATCGTAAGGGGAACTGGGGCCAGTTTCTACCTCCACCTGCTCCTCCTTCATCACAGTGACCTGCTCTTTCTTCCCACCTCCTCTTTGCAACATGCCACCTTCACCCCAGGAGAAAGGCGTCTGACTATATCTTCCCTTTCCCCCTTGATTTTTTGCTTTTGGGGTTTCCTGTGAAGTCCACAGAAGGGGGTCTTCAGTTTGGGAGGGTCAGTGGTCTCTCAATGAGCGCTGTTATCCCAGGCCAAGAGCTGCTGGAGCTACTTAGAAGTGCATCCAGCCTGTGCCTCCTGGCCACGCGGGACATCCCAGTTACTGTCATGCTGCCCACCACAGCCCCTCTGATGGGCCCTAGATCAACAGGACCAGCCACGCCACCCTGTCCCAGAGCCACAGGAGCGTCTTCGCTGCACCGCACAGCTCATTTGTGTGCTCTGGACATAATCAGCTAAAATGTGGGCTGAGACCACTCAAACTCATTTCACCCAGAGTGCAGCTGCTAGGCTGGACCAGGGCAAGATTTGAAGGGGAGCGAGACCTCCCCCAGGCAGGGCGGGCTGAAGGCTGAGCTTCACTCAGGTCTCCCTCAGGCAGGTGGAACGTCCCTCCTGGGTCACAGCCTCAAAGAGGGAAACCTGCCCGGCACAGCTTCGCTCTCAGCCGGACTTTGGCTATGCCAAGACGGGCTCTGCCCAGGCCAGGGATCTCCGGCTGGGCAGGAGGGGGCACAGCACTGCTGGAAAAACTCCCTTTGCCCAAAGCACTGCCCGCTCCGCCAGCAGGGGTGGCTGGGCCGTTTGCAAGCACCTAGGTGAGGGGAAAATGCAGCCCCAGCAACTGCTCCCAGGGCCAGCTGTGCCTCCCAGCTGCAGCCCATTACAGCAGGGCTGATGGTATTTGCACTAATTAAAGCCCCAGCTCCTGGAGCCCTGAGCATTTTAAAAACCAAGGTGTTACATACACGGAGAAAAAGCCTGAACATTTTTCTAGTAGAAGATAAACCCCAGAAACTGAAAGGTGAGGGAAATAAGACCTTTATCTATCTACCTATTTTAATGATTTATTGTATTGAAATAGAACTCCAATGCTGTGATGTTTAGCACAATTCAAGGGTTTTGATGGCCTAAATGAAGTACGAAGGGTGGCTGTGCTCTCCCTGCCAGCAGCGGCTGCCCCGGGGGAGCTGAGGGGCTGCCCGCCTGGTGGGGGCTCAGCCCCCATGGGACAGCGCTGGTGGGATGCAGGGGAGATGCTGTCACCGTGCACTTGGTATTTATTTCCGGTGGCAGGAAGGAGAAGAATTTCCAGTTGTTTCTCGTAAGCCTCCAAATGTCAGTTTCACAGGACTCTTGAGCTGGAGTTTTCTCATTCCTCTGGTCCAGCAGCGACAGCGTTTTGAAATCATGCGACGCTGCAAACGGGGCGGAAAGGAAGGACGCCATTGGGTTTGCTGGGGTGAGCTATTTTTGTTTACTTCAAGACAAATTAAGTAAGGGGATTGCCAAAGTGAGGGAGAAAAAAAAAAGTGTAGGTGGATCCAAAATAGAGAGGAGGAATTTATTCTTTTATTAGTTGTTACAAGAGGCAGCCAGGCCTTCCTCCAAGCCCACAGAAGCACCAGCAGCACCAGGGTGCTTCAGAGCCAGCAGCCTCCCCAGTCAACTCCTAATTTCAATTAAATGCAACAGTCACTTTCCTGGAAACAAGCATGTTTTTCAAGCCAAAGAGGCTGGAGGCGAAGCCTGAAACAAAACTGTCCTAAACATGTTTCAAAGCACTTAATTACAGCTCTCAAAGGCTGTTTAATAGACTCTTTGAGGTACTCTCTAAAGAAATGGGATGCAAAATTGTTTTATAATGTTGCTCAAATTTTGTTATTGTTACCGACAAAAGCTCTATAAATTTTCTAAAATGGGCCAAGAGAGCATTAAAATACATTTTATGGCCAGAAGGACTGGTATATTATGCCATCTGACCCATTGGCCAATACAGATCTCCACTGACCTTTGCGTTGAGTGCTGTAATGTGTGTTTGATTATTTGCTCATCTCCTGGAATGGCAGACGGGGTTTGAGGACAACAGGAGACAGAGAACCTACCACCATCTGTGGTAATTTTTTCCAGTTTGTTAAAAAAAACCCAAACCACCAAAAACAAAACCCAAACCCATTAATATAAGGTGTCTAGGTTTAATTTTCAGAGTACAGAGATGATCTGAATTGTCCTTTACAAGCCTGTACACGTAAACACAGAAAGAGTGAAAAATAAAGCCTCTGACGCTCTTGCTGCCTTCCACCCTGGTACCAATGCAACTGATGGATATAGAAATGAGGTTAAGAAGTGAGTATAAAAATTCCAAGCCTGGCTCACAGATATCTCAAACGTTTCTTGGTGTCAATGCAAAATGCCCAAAGGACAGATTTATTTATTTTTTTTTTTAAAACAGAATGGCCATTAAAAAGGTCAAGAAGGAATTTGAAGTCTCTTATTTTAAAAGATATGCAAAAGGTGTGAGATCAAAATAAAAAGAAACTAATCTTGTCTAGCGAGCACACAGAATTCAACCCTGAAAGAGCTGAAGGGGTCTCAGGAAGGTCTGGCCTCTCAGTGCAGAAAGCAGATTTCAGCTGACTTGAGCAGCTTTGCCTTTTGCACCAGCTACATACAGACTCAATAGTGCCTAATGCCTGTCAAAACATCCGCCAGCACCCCAAGAAAGTGTAAGTGTTGCTTGCAATCCGTACTGAACATGCCCTGTGCTATTCTGCTCCTACAGTCAAATGGTTCCAGAAACAAAGCCAGACATAGGCTGGGGAAATTTAATAGCTTTTATTACACTGACTGATATGCGTTGGAAAAAAAACAAACACATTTTTTGAGCACTTTGGGTCTGAAAAGACAGGAAAGGTGCTAGTGTGCCCAGAAGCCTGTTTGTTTTTTGTTTGGGGTTTGGTGTTTTTTTTTTTTTTTTTGAGTTTGTGCCATCAAAGAGGGTATTGACACACCAGGACATGCAAATAACTGTGTGACATCTTTGTTGTGATCTTTATGTTTCCTGACACTGCTCTCGGCATGGGTGACGCATGCTGAGCAGCCTCCCATGAGGTCTGCATGTGCTTTACCGGTATTGAACGTATCCTCATATTGGCAGGTTCTCCTAACAGTTCATGCAAGGACAGCTCAGGGAATCCTTGCCTACTGCAGTAAACTATGTGACTGGACTCGCCAGTCCAGTGAAAATTTCCACCCAGTGAAAATTATTTCACATCTGAAGGGACAGAAATGTTGCAATGGCTATAGAGGGTTGGTCCAAGGCATGGATGCTTGCAAAGCATTTTCCAGCTGCAGCTCTCAAAGTGCTGCTGTGAAAACAGGTTTTCCCCCCCTTTTCCCATTTTACAGGATGCAAAACTGAGGCCTGGAGCTGGGCAACGGTTTGGGGATAGACCCAGCCTCCTGTGCCCTAGGTTGGTCCCAGCATCTGTCTGACTGGTTTGGTTTCAAGGCAGCCAGTTTCAAGGGCAAGGCAGAGGTCTCTAGGGAAAAATCCTCTTTAGCCATAGAAGTCCGTGCCCTGGAGCAAGGGAGCTTAGAGCACTTCAAAAGCTATGGTTCATTTTTAGTCTGGGCTATGATAATTCCTTTATCACCTATTCGCAGTTACAGTACTAGAGGATATTCCCTCTGAATGGTTTTGACTTGCCATGGCAGAGACTTGCTGTGTTTGGCCAAAAAATATTTCTTTTGAGAATCCGAAAGCAAGTACACGTCCAGGGCATCTTTTTACATCACCCGCTGACCAGGTGGCTGAGGGCTGAGAGAGGGAAAGGGGGAGAAATGCTGAAAAGTGGGGTATCTGGTGATGAAAATCAAAGGAAAGTGAGGAGGTGGTGTGCCATTATAGGACAAGCAGAATCAGCTTGGAGAAAAAGGACGACTGTGAGGGTGGGAGGGAAATTATGTATAGCACTCCAGGAAGGTGTAATTAGGATGAGCAGGACTGAGCGAGTAGAAGCACATTCCTGGCTGGCTGGCAGATGAGATAACCCTGGAGGTGAGAGGGACCATACTGAGCTCCCAGGTCTAGCAACGTGCCCTGGCCACTTGCCAGCCACACCTCGCTCCTGTCCCTGCGCACCTCGAAGGAAAGCCAGACTCCCATGCGGAGTCACACAGCGCTTCCCACCACTGCCCTTTGGGGACCAGGAGCCCAGGCCACATGCTACTGCTCATCCTGGATGCTGCCACCATCCTCCAGAGAGCCTCGCTCAGGCCACCCCAGACAAGCCAAGGGTCACAAGGAGCACGTCACAGGCATCTGTGCGGGTGGCTCGGCAAAAGGAGCTTCTCCGGCACCCATGAGGGCTCTGGCTCTCAAGGGGGAAACATGCTTAGCCCCTGCACATGAAGATTTGGGACATGGAAGAAAAAAAAGAAAAAAAAGGCAAAGATATCCTTCTGTACTGACCAGGAGTGGGGAAAGGCTATGGGTTTGAGAGGTGTGTGGAGCTGAGTGGAGCAAAGGATGAGTCGGGTAAAGCAGGAAGATGGCTTAGCAGCGTGGTGTAAATATTTGTTAGCTTGGGTTCTTTGGCAGACCTGAGGAACCCGAGAGAAATTTATGTGGGAGCTGCTGAAATGGGTCCACTGTTGTGCCAGAGACATACATTTTGTTTCCCTTTCAGGCTCCCCGCGCTCCACACAATGTTATTATTATCAGGAATATTTGGAAACAGACCCACATTTCAAACTGAACAAAAATCAAGCCCTTTTAAGAAGGAAACTGCCCAGTGACGTGCTCTGATCTTTTTTAGCTGAAACTGTCCGCAAGCTCTGCAGGAGCTGTAAATAGCTCCAGCCGATTTACAACTGGATATCCTTCACCCAAGAGATTTTGCTGGGCTCTAACGTAGAGGGACTGATTGGTTTCGAGTCCCTTTTGTGCTGAAGACAGGAGGAGGTTTAGCTGAGGGTTTTACACAATGCTGTGATCCTTTTTTCACCTCTAATTTGCTACGCGGTCTAATGGCCGTGCAGTGGCATACGTAGCTCAGAATTACGCTGTAATTTGTCCCCCTGGTGAGCCCGCTCGCTGTTTCGCAGCCGGCAGATGGTGCTCCCGGCTCGGCCTGCAGCCGGGCTGGGGCTCAGCGCTGCTGCTGCGGAGCATCCTTGGACCACAGGCGTGCGGGGGACCGCTCCTGTGCCGGGCGCTGCCACGTCCAGCACAGACAGCAGGCTCTGCAGGGTGTCCGGGCTTAAAACAATCTCCTCCCTCCTTCGCCAGACCAAACCCCTTGAGACCTCAGCATGGGCTAAAACCAGAGGTCATCATGAGTTGGTCCAGTGTTGGCAGCAGTGGTGCAGAGCCGCTGGTGGCCATGCCCGTGGGTGGAGGGCCAGCAGCGCCCTGACGTGAGCTCTCTGCGACAGCAAACCACGGTGCAGCCGCCACTCGTGGGCTGTGGCACGCTTCCCCGTGGGCCAGTCACCGTGACAGCTGATGAGTCTTCTACCGACACCTGGCCTTAGCTCAGAAAGGATTGATTGGGTGCTCATCTACCCTCAGCAGGGAGATGGATGTAATGCCATCAGTGGTATGCACAGATCTGGATCCCCACTTTTTCACTGCTGTGCCCCCTAACAGGTCCTAGGACAAATCCCAAGGTCAGGGACCTGCGAATCTGGCTCAGTTCTTTGCCCTAAAACAGTGGCAAAAACTGCTGGCGTAAGTCCAGTGAGGTCCTTCCTCTGCCTACGGATGACTAACATGACTAACCCTCGGCATTTACCCGGAGTGAGTCAGGACTGCAAAATCATGAGACTGGCTTGAAAATAATACACAGTGGGAGCTATTTGCATCCAAGCCTTTAAGGTACTCTTGGGGCTTGTTTCCTCTGGAATTGGCAGGGCTGGGAACGTGCTGTTCTCTTGCATGAAAGGCAAGCTGAGAGACTTGGGCTGCAGGCGATTGGGCTTTCTGATCAACACCGAATGTCAGAAGGCTTGCCATAAATCACAGAAATTACCGAGGCTGAGAAGGCACGTAGCACCTCTTGGCGTTGCCCAAAACTTGCTGAGTGTGGGTCCTGGCTGTTTGCCTGAGAGATCTCACACACTCAGTGTTCGTACATTAAAACACCGGATCTTTTCTGCTCTGCCCTTGGCCAAGAACTTCTCTTGGCCTTTTGTGTGTTACTTGTTGTTACTTTTCACCTTGGGAGTGGCTGTATTTCAGTGGTGAGCAACAGATCAGCCCACGGGGTGCTGTAGGCCCCAGTGAGCTGTAAGGAAAGCTGAATCATTTCCCACTAAAACCCAGGGCTCAGGCTCTGGCTCCAGCTCCAACATTCCCCAGTGTCATCTGCACTGGCTGAGACCATCTCTTCTGCCAAAATAGTCAGTCAGTCCCAATAAACGGTGATGATGAGGAGCTTGGAGGCTGAATCAGACAGCCAAGATGAAGAAACAGCTTCAGGATGGTCAAACTGGCACCACAAAATCTGTCAAATTTTTGCAAATGCCACTGCTGACAGAGCCAGAATCCAGCTTCCTGTCAAAATCTTAAGCATGAGGCACTTTTATTGATGGTCGTTGGAGAACTGTTGTGGATACTCTGCTGTTGGACAACCCTGACCTTTTTTATAAGCGTCCCAAGAAAAAAGTTGCTGCATAAATAGTAAAGCAGCACTTTTTTTGGCCTGTTGGGGACAAGCCCCTTGGCTTTCATGCTGTCAGCCTGGACAAGGTTTCACCACTGATGAGGGCCACCACAAAAAGGTGCTTTATTGAAGTGTAACACTCTCTGAAGGAGGTGTGTCTTTTCCTGTCTAAAGGGGCCAGACATTTTGCTTACAGGCTAAAAGCATGGTCTGTGGCCTCATCAAGATTTCTCACTGACCCTGCAAAACAGAGACCCAGAGAGTGAAGGGAAAAGAAATGTGGCTAGAAATAATAGCCCTTTTCTGGGTGCCCCTGTTGAAGCACAGCTAGTGTGGTGCTGCTGAGGGGAGTCAATGCATGACAGCGGACTCTGTTCTGGCTGGTGATTTTCATTTGTCACATCGGTCAACCTTGCTTTGTACAAATGTTTTACAAAGTCATCCTTATCTGACCTCTATCACTCCAGCATCCCAGGACACGGTCTACTGCAGCCTCTCAGTACCCTTACGAAGTGTCAGCCGGTGACTATAAGCTGGTAGCTGAGGCATGGCACAGATAATGATTTGCTCAGACTCGGGCAGTGAGATGGTGTATCGTACGATACATCTGAGCTGAAAACAGACCAGAGCATAGCGTGCTGCTAGGGAGAGGAAGAGGGGGCTGAGGTACCCCTACAACATGTCAGTGCTGAGAAGGGGGGTACCCTATCAAAGAAGATGCAAGAACATCCTGGCTTCTGGCCAGAGGTTGCTGGGGGCTGAGACCCCAGTACACTGGGATGGCATCACATCAGGAGCAAAGGAGGATCCTGTATAACAGCAGCTCTTCCCAAACATCAGAATTTATACGGTGACCTGCATCTGGTCTCAGAATGAAAATCAACAATGATGTTTGCACTGGCTTTACATTAACACATGCAACGTAGGAATGAGCCCTGTGTTTAGAGGACAAAGCATTCATTGCCATATCAAGAGAGAGGGCGGCAAAAAGCCCCAACCGCCACCATATTAGAAAAAACTAACCTTCATATTAATCCATCACTGGGTGGTATTTTCTGGAATGATGTACTTTAGGTAGGTTTGTCCTTACCTGTTGTCACTGAGAAAGATGTGCTAACTCCCAAACTTTCTGCTGTCAGGTTTCATTGCAGTACCTGTTTGGAGGCAGAGTCTCACCCTTCCTCACCTCAGTTTTCAAAAATACAGCAACATGATTCAGACCTCATGCCATCAGGGTGAGCAAAGAGGGATATGCCACACACAATGGTACCGAAGGCACCAACTTCGAATCTGTTTCCCCTGCAGTTCCTTCTCTGACTCAGGGATGGCGATGCTGCCTCAGCTCTTACTTCAGCCAATAATGCACACTGTGCACTCTGTGAAGGGCTTTTTTTATTAGCGCCACAGGGTGTGCTGATAGATGATTGCATATGACAGGAGTCATTCTTACAGCCACGGTCTGCCTGCTGTTGCTATGTCCAAAGTCTTGTATGCAGCTGCTGGAACAGCCCTTACCCGCCCATGGTTTGTAACCAGAGAAAGAACAAAATGTCCTCAGGAATTAAGTGTGGCTTGTTTCTGGGAGGCTTTTTATTATGAGTGTTTACGTCTGTATCAGTCATTGGTAGGTGGTGATGCTCAGAGGAGATAGCAGATCCTGCTTGGGACACAGGGGTTTCTGATACCAGCTCAGTCTTTGACCGTGGATAAATTTTTCCTCTGTCACATGCCTCAGTCTCCCTCCCCAGTCAAGCGTCTACTTAGACTGTAACCTTTCGGAGACAGTGGGTATATCCCAGCATGGGTTTGTACAGCACCCAGCACAATGGAAACCTTGATCTTGATGGCAGCCTTCACTCATTATCTTAATAGAATCATCAAAGTCTTTATCTGAATTAATTTACCTGAGCAATACTTTGGCCATATTGGCTCCAGATCATATGCCTGGTAAGAAGTGACAGAGGGGAAGTGTGTGTATGTAAAATCACTTTCTGAGTTTGGAGTGACTGAAGGTGTAACATCTGGGTTGTGAGTGGAGGTGACTGCCCTCCCAGTGGCAGCACTGCACCTCAGACAAGATATGTACGCCATCTCCACTGCCTGGCAGAAGCTTTCCTCTCTGTGGGAAAAAGAAGTCAACTCCTGGTCTCGGATCCCAAAGTGTGATTTTGTAGCAATTGTGGTGGTTCTCTGCAGAGAGCACCTCCTTAGAGAGCCGCACACCAGCACTGGAGAATGAACTGGTACCTTCACTACAAAGGGACACCCTTGACCTGTCTGAAGAGGGAGCAAAACCCAAAAGTTTGAGGAGACTGGACCCTTCAGTCCCTTTTCAATTTCTAACCACTCACTAGAAACACCACAGGAGGTAGGAGGTATCGGTTCATAAAGGAAACTCCCTTTTGACTAAAAGAATCCTGACAAAGGACATTTTAAACAGAAGGTTTTGTCTTTTTTCCATAAATAATGTGAGGACCACAAATACTGCTCCACCTGTCATTAAGAGACTGAACTTCCCATCTTGCATGGCAGAAGAGCAGACCCCACTGTGCACCAACGGTATGTCTTCCAGCTTTGCTGGCTGGACGGAGCAGATCTGTGTGCAGTCTCTACCAGAGAGCGCCTGTTTCATTGGGTTACTACCTCTCTTGATCAAGACATCAGTCAGTCATCCGAAAGACCTGGTGGTGTTTTTCACTATGCTTCTTGAGGCCAGTCCTGTGCTTCCGTGTCTCCTCTGCCCCAGCTTACCAGACCCACATCAACGCTGTGCAGGATCTTTCTGGTGACATGAGGCATCCTGAAGCAACAGTGAACCTCTGTTCCTCATCTGCCAGCCAGTTTCTAATCCAAGCCTCGCTATTTTTATCCAGTTAGGATTTCTTCACTCCCTTAATAAATATATAATGTGGCACTCTATCAAATGTTTGGCCAAAGGCAGAGCAATTTGCAATCATTTCTGGCTATACCAGCCCAAAAACCAACTGACTTATCAAATGGCATCTTGTTTGCTGAATCCAATAGCAAATTTTCCTCTCCGATAGCAAAGTCTCCTCGCAGAGGAAGCATCTGGATATCAGGTCTCTGTAAGCATTTCCACCAAACTGGGGATCTCTCCTCCTCTCCCAAAACAACTGCATTAATGATGTTGTAGGGGAGAGCTCACCATCTTCCCCATGCACCAAAGGAACAAGCGCCCTACGTGTCACAAGGAAGGCTGTAGGACCTCCAATAAAATCACTCAGTCCTCTGAGATTTCTGTTCTCAACGTCCCAACAAATGGGAACAGTGCCCACTGCCATGTCCTCTCATAACCTCAGCCCTGACGTGTCTTTCATGTGCTCTCTCTCATGCAGAGCTGACTCTCTCATTGGACCACCAACAGACATTGCTGGGGCTTCATCTGAGCTAAGTCAAAGCACACGCACTCAAAATGTAGTTAAGTCTTATAAAAAAGGGAGAAGTTCGCCTCAAATATGTTGTTTGTAGCATCAGCTAAATGGTAATTTGGAGCTGTTCTCCCTCACCATTTGCTGGATTGTTTTGAGAGGATAAAAGCCAGAATTCCCAAGGAACTAGTGATTACTAGTGAGTTTCCAAGAGCAGAACTCAGAAACATCTAAGGAAAAACCCAATCATAAACCCCTCTCTAATCCTGATTTCCAAAAAAAGTAGAGCCCCTGCCCTCTAAAAACTGGGCACTTCACAGTATCTTTGTCAAGAATTCGAAAATCACCTTCCGCATATGTAAACCTTGGGCTTGCTGTCCTCTATGCAAGCCTAAAGGGTGGATCATTCTCTTATGCTCACCCAAATATGTGAATACATTTCTTGCAGGTGTAGAGGCTCAGCCTGTGTATTTTGGAGGCTCGTACTGAAATTAGCACAAGCTTGTAACTTCTCCACTGAGGGAAGGTGGACTGACCCCTAACGAGGAGCCAGGCTGAGCCTCAGCTCTGCCTGCTCCCCCCTTCCAGGTGGGGGGGATTGGTGGGGCAGCTGAGCAGTGGACTCTCCTATAAAAGGAGCCCGCTGGGACAGGAGTTTCTGGAAGTTTATTTGGGGGGTGTTGCTCATATTATGTGCTTGAGAAATGATAGGCTGTAGCAAAACTCTTAGTGCAGATTTGGCAATGGAGCTTCAGACATTCCGGTTGTGGTTTAGGCAGTTGTTTAAGGCTAGTAAAGCAGCTGCTAGAGAAAAGGGGAAGTAGATGTATTTGGAAACTACCTGTTACAACTGGTACTGGCTAGGGGAAGGGGAGCAAAGCAATGGTCTGCTCTCAGGAAAGAAAGCATATTTTCTTGAGTAGGGAGTTACCTTTTCCACTTCTCCTTTGTTTCCATCTCTCTTCTGGGATTAGGTATGCTCTGGGCAGTGTGACAGAGAAGCTTTTAGGCTCTGATATTAGGAGCCTGAAGCAATCATGAGGCTCCAGAGCCTGTGTTTCTGAAACTCTAGAGCCCCCTGTCCTTGGGGAGAGCAGTGCCTTTGTGTCTGTGGCCTTCCATGCCATAAAGACTTCTGGAAGGCTCTCTTCTGATGATGATGTGGCAGTCTGCCCTCCCCTGTGGCATTTCTCTGCTTGTTGTTAGGGTCTAGAAGCTTATGAATTATTTCTGGGGACACAGCTGCTATTTTAAGTGTCTTTGTGCCCTCTCCCAGGGGCATGGGAGAGCCTTGTTTCTCTGGTCTCTGAACAACTTAACAGTCGGTCTGCAGGCTCTTCCCTATGCCAGAGCAGGTCTGCTACAGGGTCTCTTTGGCCAAACCAGGAATATTTCTCAGCTGATGACCTCACACGTACTGGGGTGGAGGGGCAGAGCTCAGGTAGTGTCATCTGAGGCCCTGGAGACGGAGGACACCTTTTGATGAGGTCTGATCCTGTGTTGCTATCTTGGTTGGGTGATTTCAGCCATAGTGAGCGTTCACCTGCTGGCAGTGCTTGATCAGGTGATTTCACTTAAGTAACCCCTTGCTCCTCCCATGTCAGAGACTATGGGGTGTGCATCAATCAGCTGGTTTCCTCGTTGCCTGGTATCAGTCTTATCACCCGTGAAGTTTACTGTTCTCGGGTTTCTGTGGTCAGCAACTCTCTGGTGCTTGCAGACAAACAGAAAACCTGGCAGTTTTCTTAGTGTGACCATGTCCCTGCGGTGGTTGGCAGGATGTCCTGTCTGAGGGAAAATTACAGATGTTTGATCGTCAAACAGTGTCCATAGGGAATGTTACTAGATCTGAGCAGCTATCGTATCTCCTTTGATATATGAAGAGTGGTATCTTAGCTTGAAAGGCTTCCAGTGGCTATATTCTCTGCTGTTTCATCACTAAGCAAATAAACCAGTTGCAAACCTTTATATTACTTATCTATGTCAAATTTTTAAAAGCATTTTGTTCTGAAATTTACTTTTTTCCCCTCCATCTGCAAAAAGATCTGGGGCAAAACTGCACGACCAAATAGGTAGGCCTTGGGATGGCTCAGAACTAACTGATTTGCCAAGCCTCTGGCCATCTAGGACAGGTCCAATTATTCCTTTAATGGGTGCAGCAGTATCACATTATCTGCAGCAGCAGTTTGTTGCATAAGTCTCAGCGAGGTGGGGATTATTCCTTCTCGTGAAGAAGGAACAAGAGGGCATGGCTGATGTTGCTCAGCTGGTCAGTGGCAGAGTGGGAATAAGCTTCCAAACTTCTTGAGCCCCAATCCAGTTCATGTTTAATGTATGAGATGAAAAAAAAAAACACAAAAAAACCACACAAACAAAAAAATTCACAAAACAAAAAACCCCTTTTTATCCTCATGAAAATGAGGGCGGGAAAGGGGACTTGGGAATTTTTACCCCATTGGTGGAGGAGTTGGTGTGTTCATCTTGTTGCATATAGGCCCAGACCAGAGACACTTCTCTGAGGGGAAGGAGTGGATATCATTGGGGTTTAACTTGAGTAGGTGTATTGCTTAATTACTTCACACAGGTTCCCTCACCCACTCCATCTGTACTTTAATTAGTTTAACTACTAAAGTGATGGGATTTAATCTTAAGGTTCTTGCTGGCTCCTTTCTAGCAAGTCTGGTGATACAGCCTTGGAGAACTCTCACTTGATACCCTGTGGCTTTCTAAATGCCACCCTGCCAGACAAAGGTGGCATCTGCTTGGGTTGCTGGCAGCAGTGGTGTGGAAGCTTCAGAGGGCACTGGAGCCGTGCCATCAGCTGCCCTGCTTGCTGATGCACAGGGGGAAGTAGAGGGAAAGGCATGTTGCTTTCTGAAGTAGGAAGCCTTCTGCTTGAAGTGTGGGGATTTGACAATGTTTTGGCACTGGTAGAGAGGATTGGAAAGGAGTCCCTTTAGCTTTACATCCCCCAGGCTTTCCTTGAAGTCTGAGGTAGAGGTGTAAGTGTGGAAGGATTGACATCACCTGTGTTTCACACAGATGAAAGAGATAAGAGGCAAAAAAGGAAAGCAAGCTTTGGGAACTTTGAGTGAGTGAAAATTCATGACTAATATCGTTTAAGCAGAGCAGAGCCAGCTCACTTTTCCCCTGTTCTTCAATCACACCCCATTTAGCTTCTTTTACGTGGGCATTAAACGAATCTGCTGTAGGCAATGCATGGGCTTAGGAAGTCCCATGCGCTGAGGGATCTTCTTTTGCCCTTGGAGCGAGGTACTGGGCGCAAAAGCGAAGAGCTTTGCCGTCTGCCTGAGCTGGCAGGTACCAGTGGGAAGTCAGCTGCTGATTGCAAATGTTTGCTGACTGCAGCTCACCAGGGGTGCCAGCTCTGGCTTCACCAACCCAGAAAGCTCTCAAAGCCAGGGCCTCATCAGTGATGACAGGGACAGGGGGGAACCACGGGAAAACACTGCTCCATGTCTTAATCAGTTATGATGTTGCAGATATCAGGGTGCTGGGACTGAAGGAGTTACTGGAGACAACAGGAAATATGCTCACCAAGCAGAAAGTTTTGCTTGAACGGCGTTTCAGCTAGGTGTGTGTTAGTGCTGCGCTCCTGCGCTCGCAGAGGTCAGGTGTGAATGTGAAATTTCAGTGATCAAGGCTGGAACACCGCCAGAAAATCTGGAAGGAAGTTTCACCTGCCAGAGCCTTTGTTTCTTTAGTTTAATAATTTCCATCGTGTTTTGGACAGATGGAAACCTGTTTTGGACAGGTTTTGAAAACATAAGCTGGTGTCAAGAGACTGCATTTGATTCTCAGCTTTGCCATGAAGGCTTTGGGCTGCCTCTTGCAAGGCAGCTCCGTGCCTGCATCTGTATTTGGGGGGTTTTACCCCTTGGGTTATAAATTCTGTCGAGGGTAGGAGCTACTTTTATGTGCAAGACCGTGTGATCTGGTTCAAGCCCTTCAGCACTTACATGGAAGGAGTGCTTCACAGAAGATGAGACTGTTGCTAGTTATTAAAAATAAAGGTCCAGATATAATCTGGCTGTTCTTCCGTAGGCCTCTAAGCATCTGCTGCTGGCTGTGGTTAGTCAGAGGGTACTTTTGGTCTGGCTCCATAAAGCTAGTTTTGTTGCAATAGTTATTCAAACAACCTCACGTTCTTTTTATAGCTTTCTTTGAGAAATCTGTCTGTTTCTTAAGTGGAGGTACAGACTTGACAGCCCTGGAGAGATAGGAATGCAGGTTACCTGGAGGCAGATTGAAGGGGAGGCTTACAAGCTAAAATGTTGTGGGTCTCATTTTTTTGCAGCAGTGTGACTTGCAACACGTCTGCTTTTTGCATTAGAAGTGCTGAGTCTGCATAGTCTCTCTGGACGTCAGCGGCAGCCATGAGGCATCACCTATGGAGATGCTTTAGAAAAATAGCAGACTGAAGCGACAGCCCTTGTCTATAGAGTGACTAAGTGGCAGAGTTGGGTCTGCCGGTTCATGGTCCCCAGCCATGCATTGAAGCATGCAGAGAAGACAATGTGTGGGTGATGGAGCCGACTGCGGTTAGACAGCTCTTATGTGGGACCTTCTTCCCTCTGAATAGATCTTACCCTTACAAACGCCCATGTGGTTTCTGTCAAGTCCCTCCACAGGGCTGGATTTGACTGAATTTCCTATAGCACATTTCAGGAGGAGGAACATATTTCCCACAGCCACCAATTCCCTCTGGCAAGCAGTGGCAAGGACTTCATTGGGATTTCAACAAACCATTTCACGGCTGGTGGCTTGTTGGGTGAAAGAAGCTGTCCTGTGCTAACACTGTCCATCCTAGCTGAGTCGGCAGGTCCCACCATGAAGAGGTATGAGTGCCACACTCTTTTTACCATGTTCCTCCCAAACAGGTGGTGTAAATTCCTTTCTCCTTGATAGGGGATAGCGTTAAGGGGAAACACAAATTGCAACCGCTATTTCTTGAAATACCTTTTATTCATTAGCTGCTGTTGTTAATAGAATCAAGGTGTTAGTAATAGCAGGTAACTATTCACATCGCATACCACTCACTCATGTTGACTTGCTGGAGCAGCTGTTGGGAGGCCAACCCGAATGTGCAGAAGGTCATCCTGATGCACTGGTGGCTTCTAGGTAGGTCTTTAGACATTCCTTCAGACGGCACTTTGTTTCACCAGCTGTATACATAACTCTGTAGTCTTCATCTGCATATAGCAGCCACCGCCCTCCTGGGTGTGATCCAAGTTATACAACCTGTTGTAGATGCTACTGTGTGCTGGCAGCCTCATACAACATTAGACTCTGGTGGTCTAATCTTATCAGTTCTTGCAAATTCATCAGGATTACTTGTCTTCAAAGCTTATCAGTCCTTGGGAAACTTTCACATAATATCTTCTTAGCATTTATCTTTCTTGTCTTTGGCCTGTGATGTTTTCTGGCAACGATTTCTCCATCCAAATCTATAGAAACATACAAAACTTAAACACACAAACTTGTACAAAGGGGACTTTTATGATACCAGGAGGTAGCGCTTTACTGGGTTGGTGGAAGATATATGTCCTTGACAGTGTATGTGATGTTGAGGCATGAGATGGGCTGAAATTCTTGGGGAATAAACTGGATCAATAGGTGGATGGATCAGTACTTGGGCACACTGACACCATCATCTTTCCATGGATGGAGTTGACATTTGTCTACTCCAACTCGTCTCAGACCCTATACGTGACACTTCCTAACTCAAAGAAAAGGCTCCCTGCCATGTTTCTCCTTAGTGTTTTGCAGACTGTTTGAGGTCCCCTTCTACTTCGCTGTTCCCTGGATCTCTCCATCCATGAAGATGTAATTGCATTCCCATTTTAAAGCTTGGGCTTGTGACAAGCCGTATGACCAATATTCTTATCTCCCCCTTTGACCGAAACTATTCAGTTATACCCTTTAGAGATGTATAAACACAAAACAAGTTCAGGTAGACCAATTCTGGTTCCTGATTTTTAATAGTATCTGTGGACTTTTGTCCTGTGTTAGCATTTTTGTCTTCAGGACGCTCCTAACACTTCATGGATTTGAATCTAGACATGTAAAGGTTTTTCCTGATGGTCCAGCCGTCTCATATGTGGAGTGATGACCTCCTCCCATAGCTGCGCTGTAGGGTACAGCTGCCCAGCCTGACTGCTGGTGAAACCCAACAGAACAGAGTTCTTTGCAGACTCGAGAAGGGTTAAGAGGAGCACTGGAACTGCACAGCACCTGGCAGCGAGCAAATTACATCTCTGCTGTATATGGGAACGTAGCAGAGCAGGATGGCCCAAGCTTTCAAGCCAGGAGAGATGGGATCTTAGCCACACGGCATGCTGTGCTGGTTACTGGTGAACAGGTTTGCTTGAGGCTTTCCTATACATGTGGTTAATGAGAAAGTCTACTCCTTCAGCAGGTCTCAATTAGTCTGGCTCTTTTGTGAGCCGCACTGGCTCAGTCTGGCAGCTTCACCAACAGTCTTGATTGGCTTCCCCTGATTTCGCCCAGACGAATCTTGGTCTCCTGCTGCTGAAGAAGGAAACACCTTTGCTGGCTGCACAGTAAGGGTCTCCAAAGAAGTCTGGGCTGTAGTTGGTGTGTAGATGGCAAGCCTGAATTTAACGTCAGCCAGCCTGAAGAAAGGAGTGTTTATCATCTTGGGTATCCACAGTGGAAGAAAAGGGTGAGTGCTCTGAAGCTCTTCCTAATTCCAGCCCTGCCTTTTTCCCTCCTCGGAGTCTGACCTTCCAGAGGCTCCTGCCCCAAGCAGCCAAAGTAGATGAGAATAAGGGTTTGGTAAAGGGACCACTGTAATAAAGAAGTCTGTGGGCTCCTGATCACAATTACACGGGCCCTTCCCTACTGCAGGATCCCTCAGGTTTTGTTCCCTCTCTTACCAGGAGGGCAGACCTGCCAGCCAGCTGGCTTCCAGTGCGATGAGCAGCCAGCAGGGACAGAGGACCCAGTTGGTCCGATTGATGCTCTAACCTACGTCAGGGTCAGCTGCAGGGGAGCCAGGAGGCACAGGGGGGATCTGACTAGTGAAACCAAGAGAACAGGAGGAGCTGGATTTTTAGAGGGAACCAGAATGGAGAAACATTCTGAATGAATAACTCTGCTTTTGGTGGGGAAAAACGAGAGGGTTGTGATGCTGTGCTTGATAGCGCACTGTGTAGCTACTGCCTGTGATGGTGGAGGTGAAGTCGGCAGGTGTGCAGGTTAGCACACGTTGCACATCTTTACACTGCTGGCATCTTCTGTTAGGTTTCAAAAGCGTTCAGAAGTCCCACACAGGATTAGAAATTAAAAACATGTGGTTGTTTGTGGTTCGTATGATAAAAACTATAAACCAGCGGGAAAGTGTGAAAAGGCCAAGCTGACATGTCAGTAAAGAAGAGTCACTAGCTGTGGACTTAAGTGCTAGGTGAAGTGCTACAGGTTGTTTCACAAAGCCAAATTTCTTACCCAGCTTATTACAGAAGTGTCATTTGGGAAATCAGAGGCACATGCAGCCCGTATTGACAGACCGTGCTCTGCATGGACTTTGCTGGGGGTTTGCAGTGCCAAACGCCTCCTCTTTTATTTTTTGTTTATGTCACTGTGACAGGCACCCTGCCAGCCATGGCAACTGTGCCATTTGCTATCTGTCATGCCCTTAACTGGGATTAGCTCCCACCCCCATTTCCCTGCTGGCTCAGGCACACAGCTCTTCAGCAGCCAGGTTATTTGTCAGCCTCTGCTGCCTGTTTCTTGGAGATGGCACTCTCATGGCTATCTTGCAGTAGGAACATTTTTGTATCAGTGTCCCCATCTCCCCCAACGGGAAGAGCTGCCTAACCCTGTCCTGTCAGCCATGGAAAAGCTATTTCCAAATACAGGAGGAAGAAGGCACTTTTTCAGTAGCTGTAAATCTGAGCTTTTACTGGGAGGCACTTTATCTCTGCCACCTGATCTAGACCGTCTCAGTATTGTTCACTGAGGATGGGGAGAGCTATCTTTAAGGGGGTGGATTATCTTTGAGCTGACTCACTTTCTAAGTGAGCACTGGTCTTTTTTACCGCTGCACTGGGGCCCCCTCATGACCAGGAATGAATTCTTTTCTCCTCTGTAGCCTTTTACAGACGGGAGGTGAGTGCATTTAATAGGCTAATGTGCCCTGAAGTGGGGTTTGCATGAAAGATGCAGTGCCTGATCCCAGCCTGACCTTATAAATATTTACTATTTGATATGCCTTGAGCAGTCCTATGCATTTAAGCGTGGCAGTGATCAGCAAGCACATTTGTGAGTATGTGTGTGATACCACCCTTTGTGCTAGAGCTTGTGCCATGAGGCCAAGAAAGCTATCTGCCTTACGTCTTGGAGACCAGAGGAGGTCGGAGCCCATTGGCACTGACACCCTACACTATGCCCAGGCAAACATTTGGGTTAGCAGTGTCTGTATATGCTGGCCATACGGAAGGGAGGTGTATCTTTATTGTGGAACTAAGGGACAAAGAGATTGTCCTTAGCATTCTCTGAGCTTAGAGTTCGCCCGTGGCCCAGCTCGGCAACTGTGCTGCTGGGCAGCAGGGCAGGGCTGGGCAGGAGACGGAGAAGGGTTTATCCAGCTGAGCAGAAATCTGTTACAGCACAACATGATACTGGGGCTGAACGAAAGTAACTCAGCAGGGCAGAGAAAATTCAGCTGAGCTGGTTACTGACAAAGACGTGTCAGGCAATTAGTGATCCTCACAGTATGTCCTGTACCTGCTCAGGTAGAAGAGGGAGCTGACAGTAAATATGCTGCTAAGGAATGAAATGTGTCCAGTTCCCATGGCAGAGGCATTTATTACCAGGCTGTGCTGTTCTGTTAGCTCAAGACATCCAGCTGAGGATGCAGGCACAGAACAAACCAGATGTTAGGAGAGCTGTACCTCAACCCATCAATCATTCAAAAGCATTAAGTATTTAAATGCGCAGTTAGAACTGTTTTGAGTCTCTTGAGAGAAAAACATGTGCATGCACCTCCTGGGAGAGGGTGCTTTAGTTCAAGTGCTTTGGTGTCTCTCATTGCACGGGCGTTTGGTTCTAGCAAGGGTTTCTGCAGCAGCACAGGACAGGATGCTGTTCTGCTCTGGTTTTCCTCAAAGGCTGAGGGATGGCCTGGGGACCTGCCTTGTGAACCTCTCAGAAACAGGGGCGGCTGAACTCTAAACAGAGCAGATAAGACGGAAGGTTACTACCGCAGCCATTTGCGTTATAACATCCCTAACCACACTCTGGTTTCCCTGTGCTCGATATGGAACGTGAAGTCTCTCCTCCCATAGAGCAAAGCAGAAAATCTGGGAAGGAGGAAGGCAGCATCTGCGCCAGTTCCTGGAGGATTAGGAGACCTGCCCAGTATCGTGTAAGAAACCAATAACAGAGTGGGAACCAAATAAATGCATTAGTAGTGACTCAGACTCCAAGCTGGCCCAGCCCAAGGGGTATAAGACTGCATCATCCTTCTGACCAGCTAAATTCCACTGATGGGACCTCTTGCCAGCAGAAAATGTGGTCATCATAACTGAAACACTGCCTGAAACCAGGAATATCATCTTAGGGCAGAAAAAAAGGGAAACAAATGTTCTGGTCATTTTGAAATGTTTTGGTTTGAGTATTTTCAAAATGAAATGCTTCTAGCTTTTGCTTGGAAAATACTTTTCAGCTCTATTTATGTGAAAAGGTGTCGATTATGTGTATTATGATGGAAGGAATCAAAATAAAAAAAAGAAAGGAAGGAAAGCACTGTTGAGGCTGAAAGATAGAACTGCCTCATAATAAACCAACTAGACAAGACAGCTGGGAGATCCTGGTTTTTTGTCTGTCTTCAGATAAATTGGTAAAAACTGGGAAATTTTCCCTGTGATTTTTTACCTTTCAGGTTCATTCTGAATCCAAATAATAGTAGTCATACAGGTAATTTCTGTGAAACAGAAATTTCCATTTTTGATGCTCCTCTAATAAAACCCTTTATTCTCTGCTTGCACATGACTCAGCTTAATTGGAATTTGAGAGACTAGAGACAAAGAAAAATCTCATAAACACAGAAAATAAATCCCACACGGACATTAAAACAAAGCTAGTGCATTGTTAATAGTGGTTCTAAAGAGCCTTGATATTTCCTGAAAACTCCCATGTGTCTGCAATATCTTCCACAACATCAATCCCAGCATGTTATGTGGTCATTAGTCCAAAGAACATACTGATTCATTTATGAGTTTGAGATGGGCTCGTTAGTCAGGAGTGGCAAACTGAGTTATGAGCTTCATTCCCAAAGATTCAATATTTATTGTGTGCCATCAAACATCTTGATAATTTGATGTCTGGACTTCTCAGAAGCTTGGAGTATTAAAAACAAAGCCTGGGGGAAGTGAACTGGAAAGAATTACATGGAGGAATGGGAGCACTGCCTCCAAAGCAAGGTGGGATCCCGGGGCTGTGATTCCAGCCCTCTGTGTCCCCACATGGCGACAGGGGCCATCATGGGAACAGAATTTAGAGCAGGGTAACTACTGGCAACTATTCCTCATCCTACCGTACCTGCCAGACAATGGTGTGAAGCCTTCCAGAGGAAGGCTTCATCCTGATGGTCCATCCTGCCGCATGTCATGTTTTCCATCCGTGGCAACCAGAGAGACTGTTTCGGAAGAGCCTGCCAGCCTGGGGGCTGTTTGAGGTCTGCTGCACTCAGACCTGTGTCCACAAAGCTTCTGTGTTTGTGTGTGTTAGAGGGCACAAATCTGCTTTTACCATCTGGTTATGGACCTCATTTACTGTGAGTGTCTCTAAAGCCTCTGTGAACCTGTTGATGCTGTCTGCCACCACAACATCCTATGGCAACAATTTCCAGAAGTTTATCACCTCCTGTGTAAAAAAACAAAAGTACTCTTATCTGTCAAGGGCATCTAAAATTTTCCAGTTTCAAGTTTCCAGTAATTCTTTGGGCATTTTGAATCTCCTTGGCCCCAAACAAGGAAGCTGAGTCACAAACCAAAGCCACCAAGATGCCTCAAGATGACACGTTTCTCGCTCTGAGCACTCAGAGCCTGCACATCCGTGGGTCGCTGCTGAGGAGTTGAGGGCTCTCCTCATTAAAATCCAGGTGTGGAACTCACGGCACCAAACTCATCATCTAGAGGACAGGCACCCAACAACTAACCCAGGTATCCGTATATAGAAGTTACAGATGCACCACCAGCAGATGATTCACCCGTTTCTAAAACAGGTATCTCGGATTGCTGCTGTGAGTCACTGTGGGAACCGCCTCCCTGCCTCTCTTGACTCTAGAGGACGCTTATTTAACCAGAGTGGATTTCATACATAAGTTTAAAATTGCTGAAGTTAGTTGAAACCTGCCCCCACCATTTTTTGCCCTTTGAAAAGAGATACCTGAAGTCTCTAAGTCATCTTGGAAGAATTTTGGCTGAGGGGGAATAGTGGGCAGGTGAGTGCAGGGTAGCCTGATGCTTCCTCACCTGCATGAGGTGGGAAAACATCCTAACCTCAGTCACAGCTGTAGTCTTTCAGGGCTTTTCAATTAATTATCTTCGTTCTCTAATGACACACTTCCCACCGGTCACCCAAGAAGCATGTATCTAAGCGTAGTTTCTTTGCGATTCAAGGATTCGGGCCAAATCTATTTTAGGTGATAAATTGGCAGTTAAATGCATGATATTTGGATCACCACAATTTAATTAGGCAGCTCAAAAAGACAAGGAAGAAGTGCAATATTATGACTGTGTAAGTCTCCTCCTGTTTCTGAATGTTAAAAATCACACTGCAGGTGTCACCACAATTGGGTGATTAGCATAGAAACCATTAATTTTATATAGCTGTGTCAATATGACAGAATGTGAAACCTCTCTGTAGATGAAGGGACATGTATTTATGATCGTTTGGTCAAAATGACAGTTTCATTTAGTCAGCTTAAAGTGACTGAAGGTCATGGGCATTTTGGAAAGGGACAGGCATTTCTTCTGTTTGAGTGCTAAAGACCAGGGTTTTGTAAAAAGCTATTTATAGGAGAACTGAAAAAAAAAAATGTTAAACAAGCAGATGTGTTTGTTACAAAGCCAAATTGGCATGTAACAGCTGTCGTCACCACAGCCTCCATTATGAAATACTGTTTGTTCTGCAAAGTGCTGTATCTTTCTATGCAGTTTAAAAAGAAATAAACCACGTAATTTACAGGTTGCTTTTTTAGTTAAGAATTCCAAATAAGGGAGCATTTGGTTGTTTTCATGTCATGTCAGCTTTCAATATAGTTACAAACTGGCCAGATTCGTAACACGACTAACATTGGTGTGTACGAAAATCCTCTTTTTTAAAGCCTCTTTCCCAAATCTAAGTGTCCTGCTTTATGACTGATGCTTGCGCGTTCGCATATGTGTACGTATAGACGTTTTGAGGGTGGCTGCGTGCGTCCACACGCCTACTGGATTATGATTTTTGTTGTCTCCTGGATTATTTATGCTTGGTTTTTTTAAAGCTAAATCTGGAGCTCACTTCTTACTGCAGGCTGGCGTGCCCCTACTTCCCGCGGCCTTTAGTGCCCCAGGAGGAAGCGCTGCGGCGGCCGCGCTGGATGCGCGGGGGGCGGTTAGGAGGCGCGCCGGGCCGCTCCGTCGGGAAGGAGGCGCCTTTCTCTTTCTTCCCGGCGCTCCTGCTCCGCCTTTCCCGGGAGAGGCACCCGCTCCCCGCCGACGCCGGCGGGAGGCCGGTGGGTGGCTGGGTGGGTGAGTGAAAGCCCTCAGGCCGCCGCGGGGCTCGGCGGGGCGGCCGGGGCGGGGAGTCGGGGCCGCGCTTTGCCCGGTGCGACGGCCGTGCCGTCGGGGCGCGGATTGGGCCGGGCGGCATCAGCNTGCCGCGGCGGGCGGGGGCGGCGGTGAGGTGCTTTAAAAGGTAGAATGTGTGTTGGAAGGTCCCAGCTCGCCCTGGGCAACCAAGCAAGGGGCATGGGCCCCTCGGGAGGGGGGGTTTGTGGCAGGTGGCTGCGGGCACCCCGCTTGTTCTGGGGTAGGAGCAGGTCGCCGCAGCCCTGCTGCTGGCCGTGGCGGCCGTGGCCGGAGCGCTGGGCCCCCGCCCCGGAGGAGAGCTTCCCCCGGGGGCAGCGCTGAGGCTGCTCGGCTGGGCGGGGAGCAAATGCCGCCCGCTCCATCCACGGGGCGAGCAGGGCTGCCCCGGTGCCGCCTCCTCCAGGTGTCTTGTGGGGCTTGGTTCGCCCCTCCGGCCTCCTCCCCCCGCTCCCAGCAGGTCCCCGCAGCCCCGCTGGAGTCCCGGCCCCTCCGGAGGGCCAGCAGCAGCTGCGGGCTTCTCGCCCTGGCGGGAGCCCGTTGCTCGGTGTGGAGCTGGCACCCAGCGCAGCCGCTGGGCTGCTCCCGGTGGGACCACTGCCCTCCATGGGGCACCCTCCCTGCTCCCGCTCCCAGCTTCCTGGGATGGGTAGGCTGCGCTCCTCCCGGCTGCCAGCATGCAGATGCCGCTGCATCCCGGCTCTGGGGAGGGGGGTGCAGCTGGAACCTGGTGTGTCCCCCCCCGCTCCCAAAAACCGCACTGGCATCTCTTTCACGTTGCGTCCAGGGCGAGAAGATGCAGCAAACCCCTCCACCTGGCTGCCGACAGCCGGCAGCGCCGGCCGCAGCCCCCCCTGCTCCCTCGGCTGGGTCTGAACAAGCAGGCGCTTGTTTGCCCGTCCTCTGCTACCCAGCCGGGCTGGCTGGAGAGTTAACCCTTCCCTCCCCTAGGGGGTGGGAGATCTTCAGAGAAGCAAAGTTGGGGTGCATTGGAATTGCAACCCCAATTCACAGATGACATAGGAAACCGGGGAGTAATAATCACGCGCGAAACACAGGCAGCGAGTTCAAAATGCTGAGCCGGTGCTGCTGAAGGGCTTGATGGTATAGGGAAACATATTTTGGGCAGGGGATTTAATAACAGCCTTTAACAAAAAGGGAGAGGCCGAGATCCGAATTGCACTCTCATAAAATTCAGACAGAGGGATCATTAACTTTATTTTTAGGCTTGGCTGAATAATCCGGAGGTTTGAAGAGATTTGCCTTCTCCGTTTCACTTGTTTTAGGAGGGGCTGTGCCGGCATATCTGGGATCAAAAGCGCACGGGATTATCAGAAGCAGCACCTCTCTGTCACTTACAGGGACGTGCTTCTGTAACCAGAGCATTTCCACAGCTCAGGGCAGCCACACATCGCGTTTCCTGGGCTGGCCGTGCACCGCCGGGTGGGAGAGTGCAGCTGCAGAAGAGCCCAGACCTTCCCAAATAACCCTCCTCTCCCTGCCGCTGGCACGCGTTCCGGTGCTCTGCTTTGCAGCGTGCTGGCTCTGGCCTTCCCACCCGAAGGGCTTTCCGGCAGCAGACGCTGCAGCTGGAAACCAAAGCGTGGGCCAGTTTTGCCGAGGAATTCAGCATGCCGGCTGCAAGGAGCTGGCTACGCCAGCCAGGGCGGGCTGGCTGGGCCATGCCCGGGTGCTGCAGCTGGTGAAGTTGCTGCAAAGACCATCCCCTCTGCCCGCTCCCACATGGAGAAAGCTGATGCCGCACAGACATGGCCTTGGCCTTACTCTGCTGGGATGGGGTGTTTGAAAGGCGGTTGGGGGGAGGGAGCGGGAAGCTAACATCAATTAAAGTGAGACTGGGTCCTGGGATTTCCCCCTTCTTCTTTCACTTCCCTCCAGCTGCCAAAGAGGTGGGGGACAGCAGGGACGCATGCTCTCGCAGGAGGAAAATTCCCCCTTGCTGAGGTTAACGAACCCGCCTGATGCAGCAGTGGCCGTGCCCGGCCGGGGAGATGGGCTGCCGGTATTACGTGTTATGCTGCATGTATATCCATCCCTCTGCCGCAAGGCTCTGGCGAGAGGCCCCGGCTGGAATTAACCTGCAGTAACCCCGCAGCGCAGGGCAGCCTTGCTGGGGTGTGCCGCCTGGGCTGCGCTGGAGTATGAAAGCCATTATAATCCGCTCATTCACGGCGCTTAAAGAGCCAGAGTGTTTTTTTTTTTTTTTTTTTTTTCCTCCCCCCTGGTTCTCCTGGAAGAGAAGACGGTTTGGAAATGGTAGCACATAACGTTCTCCATCCTGATGGGGCATGGCGTGCTTTACTCCCATGTCATCAGTCCAACAAGTTTTAAAGTAACATTTTTATTATATAACCAGATGTCTGTTTCCATATTAGTAGAAATTATTTCAAAAAGGTTTGGTTTTTTTCTTTTCCAGTACACAAAACAGAGATACTACTATGCAGAAATCCCTAAGCTGTGAAAAATCGTATCCTACTCACATTTCAACAGTGACAGAGCTTAGACAATGTGCAGATTGAACTTTCCAATCCTTCCCTGAACACCCAGCACTTGAACATCTGCTCTTCACAATACCAGCGGGGCTGGGAACAGTTTTGGAAAACAAACCAGTCCATGCTTCTGCCAGCAGCGGTGTGCGTGTGGTACGTATGCCTCCCTCCTTGGCACTCAGCCGGTCGGCAGCGAGCCTCAGCACACCCCTGGGAGGCAGGGCGGAACCCCCTGTTATAGATAGGGAAACCGAGGCACGGAGAGTTTTTAAGTGACTTTGTCCCAAATCACACAGTGAGCGAGTAGCTAAGCTGGGAACAGGTCCCAGGAGAATGGCTGCTCCAGCCACAAGGTCCCACTGCTGCCTTCTCTGCTTCCACCTCTCACAGACTCATTTAAGGTAAACATACAGACAACGCGTCCAGGATACAAACATGCCACCAAAAATATATATATATTTATAAGTGTATATATATATATATATCTCAAACAAAGTTCTACTTAAAGTGTTGTATCTGTTTCTGAATCTAACAAAAATTCTAACTCAAATACATTCAAAATCACCTGCACCCACAGTTCAATGTAGGCAATTAAATAATTAAGAAACCCCTCAAATGTTCATAATTCAGCCAAAAAAAAAAAATATGGCAAATAGCTGTCAATACTCCTATGTATATTAAAGAAAGATTTAAGGCACCCAGAGATATTTGCCAATCTACCTTTAAAGTGACTGGGCAAACACCAGGACTGTTTGGTTACTGCTCCTCAGCTTCCACCGTAATTCCAGATTCTGGACCCAAATCAGCACTTGAAATTTGAAAGGAACCCTTGATGTCAAACCCTGCTTCTCTGCTGAGAGGATGTGAAATATTGCAGCATGTCACAGCACGCTTCTCTACCATAGGGTATGTCACACAACACGTTAAGGGCACCAGGAGCAAGGAAATCATTCTCCTCACCTTCTCCCCTCCCCACGCCACTTTCAAATTATGGCTGGAGCAAATTCATCCTCTCTGCAGACTTCTGTGAGTTCAGAGGGGTTTAGACTAGAGCGAAGTCAGCCCGCAATTACAGAGCTAACAGTGTTTCTCTTGTTTCAGAGGACCTTTTCTTCTGTGGGGTTTTTTTTGTTTTTTTTTTTTTTTTTCAAATGGTAGGATACAATTCTAGACACAACCCCCTTCTCCCCAGCCAGCCATGAGCCTTGGAGCAGTAAGGATGCCATCTCCTGACACTGGGAGCTGAAGGGCTCCCTGCTCCATTCCTCCCTGTTGTACCCTCTTGGCTGGAGACCACATTGCTCCTGATGGCTCAAAACCTTGAAGGGTCCCATTGCTGAGCAATAACAAGGCCATGGCGGTGGCAGGAAGGGGAAAAGGAGAGGAGAAGGACTTCTTTTCTGAGTAACAAGCATGCTTTTGTTAAGGAGAACATCGCAGAGCTGTCCTGGCTCCTGGTGAGTTTCACAGCAGCAGGAGAAAGCGGAGCTGCAGAGACTCGCTCCCGTGAAGCTTGCCTGGCTGCTACGTGGCAGAGCCGAGGCGAGGAAGTTGGCATCCGCTCCGTCTCTGCCCTCCCTGGCCTGCCTGAATAAGGGAGACGCTGCAAACCCCACTCCAACATGACCTTGTTCTGGCCGCCTCTTGTGCTTTCCTCCAGCTCCATTTGATGCATTTAAGCAACAAAACCAATACTATTGCTACAACTAATAATAATTAAAAAAAATTAATAATAATGGGGAGAGTTAAAAGTGGGGGGGGGGGGAAGCACATTCAGCCCGGCGAGGGCTCAAGGCCACGATGCCCAGAACCTAACCCATTGCCTGAACTCAAGCTGCGGTCTCTGCAACTTGCAGGAAACAACACCCACAAGGACTTTTTTTTTTCCCCGGCACACCCTGCAGCCGCGTGCCCACATTGGCTTGGTGATGTAACTGACCTTTCCGCAGGCTCAGCCGCCCTCGCTGCCTGCCTCGCTGGCAAAGGACCAAGGTGGCAAGATGGCTTGCCAAGGGGCAAGCTAAGGGAGTAAGGAGGAGCCACTTTGGCCTCCCTTTCCCGCTCCCTCAGAGGTGCAAGGACTGCAAACCACTCCAGTGGACCCTAGGCAGGAAAGTCCAGAGGTGGCCCACACTGGTGGCAGTGTCTCACCTCCCAGGTCTTGACTTCTTTAAGTCCCCCTTGCTGCCTGGCCGCATGTCAGTGTTTCTCAGGCACTTGTTAATAAACTGAGTGGAGCCCCAGAAGATGGAGAGACCTGCTCCTTCAGGCACCCTCACCCCTCCCTATGCCTGCAGATGCTCCCTTGGCCCATCCCTGCACTCAGCAGGTCTGCGGGGCAGGCACGGACACCAGGACATCTGTCTGCCACCCAGCAGGGACCCTGCTTCTCCAGCACGTAAAGCAACTTAACTCTGTGGCGGAGCTTTGGTTTACATCCTTCTCCCCCTCTACATTTTGGCAAAGTCCCATTTGCTGGCAAAAATCTCAGTGGCAAACAAAACCACCCCCGGCCGGTGCCGCGCCACGGCAGCCAGTGGCACATCCCTCCATCTGTCCCCCTCCTCACTGTGGCTCTCCAGAGGGGCTGAGGAGCCTGGAGCCAGGCTCTGCCTTCAGCCCCTGGTGGCACAGAGCACAGCAGGCAGTGCAGGGAAGGAGGCTGTGACACCAGAGGGAGGAGGTAATAAGGCCACCAAGGCTCCCCCTCCAGTGCCCACTGCCTCCACCAAACCCCCCCAGTCACTGGTGGACCTGGCTGGAGCTCTGAGAGAGTCTGGGAGCTCTCCTCTCCCCAGCCAGATAGGCAGCCGGGCAAAACATGTCCCAAGAGACATCTTGGAAAGAGACAACTCTCCTTCCGATGGCAAGGCAAGGGGAAGGGGACAGGGGCTGCTTTTCCCCGGGGAGAGCAGTTTAGCCATGCCACGCCTGTCAGCAGCCCTTGAGAAAGGAGGAGGGAGAGAGGAAGGAATTTTGGGGGCAGGTGGTGGGGAGAGGGTCACTGACTTTGGCTCAACTCTTCAGCTGGCTGGTACAGGCTTCCCTTAACTCCATGGTACATTGCTGGCGGTGATGGGCCTCCCTGGGCTGCTTCCTCTGCCAGGGAGAGACCGGGACAACGTAAAGCGGGAGACAGGGTAGAGTGAGATCGAGAGAAAGAACAGAAAGGAAAAGGAGAGGAGGAAAAGGGGCAGCCTTGCGTTATAAAGGCAGAGTCCTAGATCTTCAATACATCACGTAAAATACAGCGTGGAGGGGGGGTTAAAACTCATTATCATTATCTTAAGCAAACTGGTAGCATTATTCAGTAGTTAGTAAACAGAACATTAAACCTTTGTCCAGCGTGTTTGGAGGGGTCAGGAAGGGAGAAAGGGAGAAAAAAGGAGGAAGGAGAGGTGTGGATGTGTGTGTGAAGGACAGCAGGAACTCAGCCACTCTTGTGACTCCCATCTCCAGTCCGCATTTTCCGAGCCAGGATGACCTCCTTGGAGACCTTCTTGCGATCGCTGGCCAGCCCCAGGAGGCACATGAGGTCGATGAAGGCTGTGGTTAAGTTGAAGCGCCAGCCAAACTCACTGGTGGAGTAGTCGTAGGGGAAGGTGTGGTGGTAGTTGTGGAAGCCTTCTCCTGCAAAACACGACCAGGGAGAGGATGTTGCAGAGCTCTAGGTGATGCCCCCTTTATCTTGGCCTAAAGCACCACATTCCTGAAAGAGGCTCTGGATTCAGGCTGGGCTCCTCTCAGCTTGATTTCACCTCTCTGCAATCTACCCCATCTCATTTGGGCATGGTCTAGCATGCCCAGGCTGGCCCAAATGAGGCCATGGCATTCATAGAGGACCTGTGGTGCTGTAGAGGAAACCCAGTGTGCAGCGAGGAACTGAGAAGGGCACTGGCTCAGCACCTGCACCGAAACACCAAGGGAATACTAACAGCTTTCCCTCTGCCACCACAAGAACCTAGTATTGGTTGAGCTACCAGCTAGACCTGCAGCAAGTCCCCAACAAGCCAGGCCAATCAGTACTCCTACAACACTGGCAGACCTAACCCAAAGGGCATTTACAGATGGGAATATTCCAGACAGACTTCTACTAAGCAATCTACCCCAGTCAGCCACCCTCTGCTCCAGACACTGTCAACGCTGGCTTCAGTGGCCACCCCTTCAGTGACTTGGCCTGGACTCCTGCCCCTACCCCCTGAGTCTCTATAGTTCAGATCCCTCCCTACTAAAAATCCAGGAGCAGATCCTTTGGTGGCGGAAATGAGTGCAGCCCCAGTGACATACAGCGATACAAACCAGGATTTGGGGTTGGGAGAACAGGTCAGGGCAAATGCTGACCCTGGGATGTACTTTCCCCCCGAATTTCAGTAAAACACATGATATGATCTAGCTTGTCTCATCCTCAAGCGCACTCAAAATCACCAGCTGCCCTGAAAACACGTCCAAATGTGCATCTGTCGGTGTTCAAGTTAACAAATCTAAGACAGATAAGCAGAGACTGCAGCACACATTTCTCAGTCTGGTGGACGGGGCAGAGAGACCTTTGAGCAGAGTAAATAAAATATTGCTATTGAGATAAGGAGGTGCTAAGTGTAGCAGAGTCCTTTCCAGCCTGGAGAGAGGCTGGTGGGAGCTGATAACCCCACTGCCCTTATGTACTCATTAGCCCGCCTGGGAAACACCCCCAGATGCAAAGGTCAGAGGTGAAAGTTGCAGGGGGAACTGGGGACTCCTGGATTCACAGAAATACTGAGAAGCAGTTGCAGCCCCAAGGGCCAGTCCCCACTGTACAGGCTACCCGCAGCAAAAGACAGGGATGCTGAACCTACCTAGGGCCCCCAGGCTCACCAGGGGGTTCTCCCGTGGGTTGATGTTCTGATCATACGGCCGGTTGCCAAACATGTGAGCTGCACTGTTCACTAGCCAAGTGGCATTGAGCCCTATGGTGTATCGCAGGATGGCTGGAATGAAGAAGCTGATGACAATGGATTCATCCCAGAAGTACCAGGGCACTACAGTGGGCATCACGAAGCACAGCAACACCACCGAGGGTTTGTAGTATCTGGAAAGGAAGGGACCAGGAGGAGAGTGCTCAGTGACAGAGGCACGACAGGAAGGGCTGGTTCAGTCCTCCCTTTGGAGGCTTCACGCTCATCTATACAGGGAAAATCAAGTGCAGAAATACCTCACCCTGCATCTTTTGCCCTAGATTGCCCCATGACTGGAGACTCTCAAGTCTTATCACTTGGGCAGGCGACTCAAACTAAAGTCCAGCTCTCCCTGTCTCAATCTAACGTGCACAAAGCAACGTCCCCATCACCATGAGTCCAGATACCAGTCGGTTACTGTATGGGTTCAGTCCCCCATCCCTGCAGCCCTGGTGACAGCCTCACCTCCTCTGGGGATCAGTCCCAGTACAGCCCCAGAGAGCTGACATATCCCATCCCAGAGGCACCAGTGAATCAAGACTGTCCTTCCCAGTTACTGCCTCTCTCATTTACCCATTTTCAACTCCTCTTTCACCACACTGTTTCCAGGAGACCGAAGGGAGAGGGGCAGAAGCATAGCCAGGAAGGTGTACCACGACATCTCCAAGCTCCAAGGGTGGTCTGGAGACACCCACAGGTGGGCTCTGGGCCAGTCAAAGCAGCAGCTGGGCTGTGGGCAGGCAGATGTGGAGGTGCTTTATGGCGGGAAGCTCAGCCCACTGCTGGCAAGATACTACAGGGTAGGTGGGCAAGAAAGGGGTGTAGGAAGGCTGGAGGTAACACTAGCTCCTAAACACTTCCTATAGGAGAGGCACAGCTCTCCTCGGGCAGACTGACGACCTACGTTTCTTACAGGATGCCCCCAATCCTGTCTTGCTCCATCAAAGGTGCTTGGGGTCTCCAGTGCATTTGCGGGGGTCCCTGCTCCAACCCACATGGCCCTGCACTGGGGCTGTCCCCATCACTCACCTCCGCTGGAACATCACCACTTTGTCAGCCTTTATGTCGCTCAGGTCTAGCTTCTGGCCCTTCTCTATGACGTCCGGATGCTTGCGCACCAGCAGCCAGCCGATGTGGGAGAAGAAAAAGCCCCGCATGGCATTGTGTGGGTCTGCATCTGTCTCGGAGAACTTGTGATGGACACGGTGGTCCCGGACCCACTCATAGATGTCATTCTGCAAGGCAACAGGAGTGGAGACTTAGGGTCAGGGTTGGAGATGTTCCCTTCAAATCAATAAAAGGTCCTAAAACATTTAGGCAGCTAAATCCCATTGACCTGAACTTGTATCAGTCATTTTATCTTTCATGAGGGTTTGAGGTTTTGGGTTTTTAAAACAAAGGTTGGGTCTTCTTTGGTCAACCACTTCAATTTTCTTTGAAATCTGCTTCTTTGGTGGGCCACTTTTTCTTTTTGGTTTACACATCCTCTACAGCATCACAGACTCCGACTGGTCAGCCTGTTCCCCCACCCCTACAGCAGCCAGCCCTTACTGGCCAGTCAGTGCCTCCTCCCTCACACGCTCAGCTCCTGTTGGGCACTTGTCCCTGTCCCTACATGGTGCCAGCTGGGATTGATCAACCTGCCCCTTCCCTTCGCTCTGACATTTTTCCATGGGTCAACCTGCCTTGCTTTTCCTGGGATTGCTAAATCAGATCTGTTTAACTTGGGAGTGAGGTTTTTTAACTACCCTCCCTCCCTCCCCCCTTGGAAATCAAACAGTCTTAAAATTAAGGCCCCTCTTTAGACAAAGAATAAACACGCCATTTCAACAACAGTTATCAAAAATAACCCCTTGTTACGGTTTGAGAAAACTTGTAACAATTTATTGTGGTTTACACATTATTCTCTCCCCCGATGAGCCCTCCCCACCCAGGAAGGGGAATCGGGAAGAAAACAAGGAAACCTGGGGGTTGAAAGATAAACAGATTTAATAGGATAGAACTAGATAATTACCAGTACTAACACTAAAGAACCCATATTGATTCCAATACCCATATACACTATACCAGGATTATACTCAGCCAGCTGTATCAGTCAGAAGCTGTGCACTCCCAGCAGTGGACAGTACATGTCAGACACTGTGAGTGCTGCAGCTGTGGGAGCTTTTGGGAAGGGAAGGGCTCAGGGGTTCGGCACGAGGGCAAGAAGTCCTCTGGATCGCCACCATTAAGGGGAAGCCAAACTTCACAGCAAACTTTCTAACTTATATTGAATGTGACAGTCGTGGTATGAAATAATCCTGTTGGCCAGCTTGTGTCAAGTGCCTGGGTCTCGCTCCTCCTCATCCCTGCACCTGGCGAGCTTGAAAACACTGAGACCTTGAAACCCACACACCATGGCTGGCTATAAAGTAAATATCTTTGCAAATTCAGACAGTAGAGTCTACACCCTTCTGTTTTAAGCTGCAAAATCAATACAGTTTGGAAAATGTCAAAGCTTTCATCATTTATATTAAGAAATGATTGTTTTGGCCAGTGTTAAGAATAGATTTTAATGAGCCTGTGCTCATTCCTTTATACCAAAGCCATGTCTACACCACCCTAGAAAACATGAAACAGAGATCCAAGCATGCCTCTATTGCCTGTATTACACAAGATCTCAATCTCCTGAGTATGTAGAACTTTTCCTCAAGACACTCTAAAGGAGGGAAGTGGCGTGATCATCCCTATTTCTTGCCTGGAAAGACCAAGTGATTTATCTGCACAGGGAGCCTGTAGCAGAGACGCAACTCTTCGAGTCCCTCTCAAGCACTGTAACCATTCCTCCTTCAACTGAAATAAAATGATTTACCTGTGGGCCATGCAATAAGGCAATGACAGACATGGGTCAGGATTCAACTCTCACTTTTTTCCAAATACCGGGAACTGCTGCCTTCCTTCCAGCCAAATCCTGAGCACCTCCAAGTATCACTAGCCCTCACTGATGTTATCTAGAGCTTGATCACTCAGCATTCCCCCAGAAGAGGGTGGCCCAGCAGCTTTCTCTGTCTCGTAAGCAGAGAAGCACAACCAGTACCCATGCTGAAAACATTCCACCTGTGACCCAAAGTCTCCGTCACATTCCAGACCCTACACAGCCATCACATAACATGAGAAAGGCTAGCCTGAAAGCCGTCAGACAGACTGGGTTCAGATATCTGGGGAGGCTTTCCATGTCTCCTGGAAATCCTTCTGTCAGAGGCAGGAGGCACAAATTTGGAAAGAGACCGTGTACTGCAGCTGGAGCATGGTACCACCTCATCCAGCACACACAAATCAGGGGTCTCAAAAGTTCATATCTTGACCCAAACTTTAGCATGTTATCTTTTCTACAGATCTTATTTTGGGACTACCTCTAAGTGCAACCCTGTCAGAAAATCAGGGCTTTCCGAGACCAGCAAGCAAAACCTAGGAGAATATCTGCTTCCTTGGGAGTTTCCACCTAGTTGCTTTCTAGTTGCTATCGCCATTCCAGGCGATAAGCAGGAGAGCTTCTGCTGTGCTGCAGCTGCCTGGTCTTGCAAGTGGAAGAGCCAACTAGGGTCAGAATTCCCAAATTTTCTGAAATCACAAGTCACGGGTCTCTGAGCAGCCAATTGGCATTTTCTGGAGGACCTCAGATAAGATAATCTATAGTCCCATCTGGCCTTAAAAGTTACTGGTCTTGCTGCCACTAACAGGAATGAGATAAACTGAAAATAAACCTTCTCTTGATCTAATTGAAAGTAACTATTAAAAAAAATAAATCCATGGGAAATTGTACTGAATTTGGATTAGTTCCTATTGAAGCTGAAATATCTGTCTGTCTCTCATCTTTGTCTATTCCTACCCCTACAGCTGTAGCTCAGCAAATTCTTTCCCCCTCTGCCCTATAACCCTGTGAAAGATGGTCTTTGTACAGGACTAGCCAATACACAGCAACCCATCCCATTTCCTTGCTGAGGGCTGGACCAGTAGCTGGAATCAGCAGCTTGGTTCTTCCTCTTCCTCACAGAAGACTCTGGTTTGGTACTAACAGAGAATAGGAAAGTCAGGGGTGTTACAGAAAGTGTTTCAAGGCTAAAAAAACCCCATCCACACCCTGTTCTGATTCCATGGCAATAAAGTGATATCCTCTACGCTACACAAGGGGGAAAGGAAGATAATATCTCTGAAATACCTGGTCTGCTTGGGCTTTACCCTTCCCCATACCTCAGCTAGAGATTTACTTAGGGGCACAGCACTGATAATCTTCTGTTCACCTCTTTCTGGCAGAAGGTGCTGCACCCTGCCACCCTCCCGAGTACTTCCTACAGACGGGCAAGCCTGTATGAAGTCCCTTCAAGTACAGTTGGAGGACTGGAGTACACAGTGCCGTTCGAGCAGCCTCACAGCAGCACACCCGAGAGACCAACAGGATTTTTCTGTGCTATGCCATCTGAATTTTCACTCTGACTTCTTCTAAAGGGCCACCTCTGCTACTTTCCACAGTCCCGAAGGTTTCCTGGTTTGTTTGCTTTGTGGACTGTGAAGTGCTCTCATGAATGGTTAGGCAATATCCTGACAGGCTTATCAGCTGCCTGCAGTCACTCCTGACACTCTGAATGGACCCAGCCTTTCTCTCCTTGAAGCATCACTGACCTGGGATGACTCTTGGGAAGCCAGCAGTGTGACTTATAACGGGGTTATTCCTAAATATCACTCTTCTGAACCAGAGAAGCATCCCCCTTAACTGCATAATTTCAACAAGTTCTTTCTGCAGCAGCAAATTCCACAGCCCAGCTCCCTGGACTGTGCAGATGTGTCATCCTGTCCCCCTCCTTATCAGCCCTGCAGCAAGAGGAGGGTGAGGCAACCAAACACCAGGAGAGCACTTAGCACTTCATCACCTCTTTCACAGGACCTGGAGCAAGCATAGGGAGACCACACCTTGAGGGAAGGGTACATTCCTGCTTGAGAGAGCTTTCCTACCCCTGGTCTTGGCCAACAGCCCTCTCCCTGCTGGCTGTCTCAGAGTCACTCTCTGATGAGAAAACATGAAGACAAGGAGATGGACTCTAGCACCGCAGCGTTAGCTGGAAAGGGCAGGTTGTTTCCTAACAAAAGGTAGTAGGACAGAGGAACCTCTTCATCACCTTGTGCCCCGTATCTAAGACAAGGATTTGGGGGAGCGCTTCCTTCTGATGACCAGTGTCACGTTGAGGAGGTGCTTACCTGGAAGGCGATGGAGTTTGCTATAGTCAAGAAGATCCGCAGGGGCAGCGTGGCCTTGTAGGACCGATGGCTCCAGAGGCGGTGAGATCCAGCTGTAATCCCCAGAGCACTCACCAGGAAACACAGAACAGCTGGAGAGGAAAAGAAAGCGTTGGAGCAGTTAGAACAAGTCAGCCTGCAGCAAAGTTTCAGGCAGAGCAACACAAAGGCAGGCCCTGCCCCAAAGCTGTATAAGCAAGAGAGGAACCCATGGAGAGCAGACTGGGACAACAGAAATCAATGTGAGAGTGCCCAAGCTACCACAGGCTTCCTAAGAAACGTGGGGCAAATCTCTTCAGCTCTGACAAGGGAGGAGGCTCCCCCTTACAAGACTTGTCACAAGGGTTGGTTCTTCAGCATAGTGCCATCTGTCATGGCGCAGGATTGTCAAAATTGTATAAAGTGACTGCTTCCATATAGCCCTGTGAAAACAGCTTTACAGTCCACCAGGGAACAGCTTCCCCCTTTCCTCCTGCGCCGAATAATCAAGGGTCTTGCTTTCCTCTCTCACCACTCCTCACTAAGTCTCTTCTGCATTCTTTTCATCTATAGGTGGTAGATGATCTTACACTTCTTCAGGAGTATAGCTCAAGCCCAGGGTTAAGCTTCTCTTCTGCTCCCTTTCTTAACAGGCTAGAAAAAGATCTAACCTACCATGCCACTGAAGCCTGGGCTTCACCATCAGCTCCACCACTGACTTAAAACCTGCAGAGAGGCTCCTGTTCTCAGGGTCCTTCTGATCTTCCCCTCTGCTCAACTCCTGCACCGTTTACAGAAGGAAACTCCAATGCCAACAACTCATTGCAAGTCATGCCCAGTTGAGCTCCGAGGCTGCTTCAAGCATTCCCTCTCCACACAGGTCAGAAGGAATTCCTCGCACCTCTGGCAGCTAGTAGAAGACCACATCCCTCTCCCTCTGGATCATGTGTTTATGTCTGCCCTGGTCTGTGTGTTCCCACATGTCCTGCTGGGATTTCTGGCATTTAACCTGGGTTCCAGCATCTGGGCCTAGAACTAAAATGGAGAGAAGACCCCAATAGGTTAACAGTAGCGTTACATTAGGAAGCTGAGGATAAGAAGAAAATTGGATCTGAAAATTAACTCTTTCTCTAGGAAGGGAGTCGGGAAGTTTGGCAGAAAGACTGAGGGCATTCAACAGTTGGTTTGCCCTGCAAGCTCAGATACCGAGAAGGAAGGGTGCACATCTGCGCATAGGTCAACTGATCCACCTTCCGTCCCCCGGGGGAAGGGTCACCTTCTTCCCAGTTCCCCAAGGGAAATTCTTTTCTTGGGATAAATTTGCAGATTTCAGCCAATTGGATCACTCATGAAAACAGCTCCGTATTCTTACACTCCTGGATAGGAATTGCTTGTATGGTTGACAATACCATTCAGTCCAGCCAAATGGTCTTAATCAAGCTTATCTTGAACTAGAGAATAGATACTCTGCCAGAAACTTGCCTGCAATCAGAGATCTGAGACACTGTTCTGCCCTGTTCTTTCATTCAAAATAACCCAGGCTTTACTTCCTATCATCTCCTGCTCCCTCTTCCTTCTGTAACCTCCTTTTTGTTTTTCCACATTCCAAACCTAATCTCTTATCCGCTAAAAGCCGGTCTGGGCTGATTTAACATCCTCTTCTGGCCCCTTAAACTTGCACGAAACCTCCTCACTCCCATCCCGCTGTACAACAGCGACCTTCCCTGTCTGCTGATCTGACCGTGACTTCCCCATCTTCATCTTCTCCCTTGGGTTCCCGGCCTGCTGTGGAATGCAGTGCAAGCCTCGGACCAGCGCACCTCTGCCTCCTCTCTCCCAGCACCTCTGCGGTCTCTTGGAGGAGCCAATCAGTCACTGCTCATAGCTAATTTATAGGGCATGAAGAGGGATGAAAATGCTTGCAAATGCAGCAGGATCTGGCCTTTGCAAGAGATGATGGAGCTGAGCAAAGCTCACAAAGCTGGCCAGACCTGGAAGGGGAGAAGGGAGGGATGCTGGAGCAGGGTGTTTGGTTCAGGTCTTGCTTTGGCCTTACTGACAGCAGAGTGCTCGTGCTGGACACCTTGAAGGTCTCGCCCAGCCCCATGATGCTGACTTGAAAGTTATGAAACAGCTCATGACCAGTTCCCCATAGGTTTTAGATTTTAAGACTCATTTTAAAATCAATCACTATCCCCACAGATTCACACAGAAGAGCAAACCTTGAAAAAGCACCTAACATGTGACCCTGATTTGCAGAACCTCTCTGGCTTCAGACACCGCAATAACAACAAAACCCGCTCCTGGATGTTTCCGACACTTCCTGCTAGTGGCAGAAGTGTGACTCACCACCATTCTCCCTTGAACATAAGCAGCTATACCCTACGAACTGCATTTCATAAAACCTCTGGGCAACTTCATACCTATGGCGTGCACCTCAGCAGCTGAGGTAGATTTCCAAGGGTGACGAGCAGTTTATGGCAGAGCTGAGAGCAGCATCCAGGAGTCTGGATTTAATCTCCAACCTATATAGACCCTATGAAAAACACCAGACAGGGAGTCCAGGATAAACTACAGCACCTTGCAATGGATATGTGGGGCAAGTTGCTAGGGAAAGAGCCCAGCTCTCCACTGTGGGGCAAGCAGGTATGAGTTAATGTTGCACTGGGGACAGAAGTGAACTATGAAACCTTTCACGATCTTCAATAGCACTTAGGAAGTAAACGCCAGGTTAGAGGAGTACAGGCCCCATTTATAGTCCTGAGTTCAGGCTTCCCTCTCTGGTGAATCCTTGCTGATTGGGAATTTTTTGGTAAAAGAGGCCTCCAGGAAGATGACTCTGGCTGAGGACTGTGGTATTTAAGCGTTGCAAGAAGGAAGTTCATCTGTATCTCTTTTATACAGGCAATTCTCAGAATTTGCCTGTGGATATTCCCCTTGGAAAAAGGTGACACCAGCAATGAAGACATATCAGACAAAAGAGACATGGTGGGGACACCAATAGACCCAGAAACCAAACAACCCAGTACTTGCTTTCAGGTAGCTTTGCCTGAAAGCTGTTGTTAAAAATTTGGAAGAGTAGCCACCACTTTCGGGTGCCCTGGCATAGAACAGTCACAGCCTTCATCCACAGCCCATGAACCTCTGCAGGTAGCTTTGACTTCTCTTGGAGCTGTGTCCCAAGTCACTACAAAGTCCACAACTCTCTCATTATAATCCCGTGCTGCCTTGCTTCTCGCCCATACAGAGCAGCTGTATTAGATAAGGCTGTTTAGATAAGGAGCAGACACTTTCTGTGGGAACGAAGCTGATTCTCAGCATATGCGCACATGGCACCCAGCCCTACTGAAACCCAAACCCTACTTGATGACTATTAGCTCCATCAGTCATACCTAAGAGTTGTGACAGTGACAGGATATAGATAATACGATTGAAAAGCCTGCTGGAAAACAGAAGAATCCAGCACCCTAATGATTCCAAGTTCATCCCTGCAAACAGGTACAATGATGACCATTGCGTAGCCAGGGAATCAGCATCTCACAGGGAAGAAAAGAAGCTCCTCTAAGAGCGTCCACTAGGAATGAAATTGGAAAGAGAGTAGAGAAGGCGAATTAAAGTAGCACAGGTTTTCACAGCTGTTCTGTGATGCTGCCCCAAACTGAAGGACTCGGGGACTCCCATCAGCTGAAGTTTCAAAGTCATCTTCCACACCATGCTTTGAAGTATCCAAGATCCAAAAGACTGGCAACTCACAGATCATTTTCCTAATGACCCATTCAACTGGAATACAAAGAATTATGACCACAGGCAGTAACATGAACTCAGTGCTCCAGAAATGAAACCCAAAACATTCTGGATTCAGTCATGTCTATATGACTCACTAGCCTTTACCTCTTTAGGGCCCAGATTCAGACCTCAAGTTATGATGGGAAGCCAGGAATGTGCTAAAGGCATTGTGACCTGCAGTCAACACCAAGGATGTTTACATGAAGAGGTGTCCTTGCTCCAGCAAGTATCCTTGGACTTCTGCTCAGTGCGAGGGAAAACTACAGTCCTGGACTGTTCCCTCCTTGCCTCCCAGTCCTTCTAGCCAGGTGGGTTGTGCTGTTCTCAGGAGAAAAGATAATAAGCACAAGAAAACATGTAGGCTGCATAAGGGGAACAGTGTTTAGGAGGAGCAATAGGAGCTACTGTTGCTAAAACCTAACTTCTCCATCTGGCAAAATCAGAACTTCCCCTCCATGCTCAGAGGAGAAGCATGCCACCTGCTAGTTAAGCCCAGAGAGGACACTAAGTAGAGAGGTGTTGCCAGCAGTAGTCTTGATGGGAAAGTAACAAAAAACTTCTGTAAACGTTTTGCTGGACACATCCCTCGGGGGCAGTACTGGCCCAGCTTTTCATGCTGTCAGAGTTGCCTAAGTTATCCAGCAAGATGCTCCTTGATCCAAAGATGATGCAGGAGCAATAAAAAATGGCATCATCCATGTTTCTGCCACCACTGGCATTGCAAGGAGCTTGGGTGTTGTTAGAGCACCGCATCAAGAAGAACCGTCACTGTTTTATAGACATTTCTGGCCAAGTCGACAGGGGTTAACACAAATATCAAGGGTCTGCTGCACCCGAGGGCCAGGAAGACAACCTGCAAATCATGTTTCCAGGGAGGCTCAGAGCAGTTAGAGAAGAAACTGTCAATCAACTCTGCATCCTGTCCTTCCAGACTCAGTCTCTATGCCATTTGGCAAATGCCGTGAAATCTGCCCTGTGATCCCTGAAAAGACTGCGCAAGACTTTGTCAAGTGCAGCAGAGAAGACAGTAAATAAAAGGGTAGCTGGCTAGAAAGCCATAGCGCTGGAAGGTCTTGGAGAGCTCTCGTTATGGTAAGCTCTCACCTGATCGACAACCCCAGCTCGTTCTGGGAAGCTCTGTACCAGAAAGAGATCAGGGGATACAATGCACACAGCAACGCAGAACAGCAAACAATGATGAAGGCAGGGCTGGAGAGCTTGAGAGACAAAGAGGAATTAGCACACAGAGAAATGAAAACAAAAGAGGACACAGTCACCAATATAACTGGTTTCAGAGGCACAGGAACATCAAGGAGACGGTGGCCTGGATGAAGAGGGTACGGGCAGGGGATTGCTGCTTATAAAATACAGAATGTCGATCAGCTACCAGGCACCACAGCTCCCTGTAGCATCCCAGCAGAGAACGTCTGGGGCCACGTTAATTTTATAGCATATGTACACAGCCTAAGGAAGGAATGATGTGAAAAACAAACAAACCACCCAGCAGCTCCAGAACTACCACTGGGAGAGGTGCTCTGCCATGAGCCCGTGGTGTATTGCCAGGAGCAATGTTAGGTCTGCTGCTCTGTCCTTGTGTGTAAAATGGGAACCGTATCCCTCTCCTTGCTACCAGGGGATGCTGGGAAAATAACAGCAAGTCACCGAGCTGACAGCCACAGATGCCCTGTATGTGCTAAAGAAAGGTAGGAACTAAGAAAAGGGCAGGGCAAGAAGGAGCAAGGACCTTGCTGACAAGTCAGACCTATGGAGGATCAGAGTGTCCCAGCTCCAGTCAGCACTGGAGGAGAATGGACTACAGGGGAAAGCTCTGACTTGGCTGCAGGGTGCAGGGAACAGTGGTCCTTTCCCAGAACAAGTCAGGGATGCAGGACAGGGAGCTCTGTGGAGCTAGTCCAGCTTTGGTAAGGCAGGATGGATCTTCACCCAGTCCAGAACAGTGCAGTTCCCCCAGACTCCCTGTCCTTCTCCTGTTCCCAGAGCATGTCACTCCAGAAGCCACCAAGGAATCTCGCCGTGCCTCACAGTGGCAGGAGAGCAACTGGCACTTCACATCAGAGCTGACTGAGGGAGGGGAGCAGAAGGGATGGGCATCATGTAAAAAGCAAAGCAGATTCCACCAAAAGACTATGGGATGCCACACAGATATCCCCAACAGGCATGCAGTTGCAAAGACACTGCCTCAGAGACCATTTTGGAGTAAGGTAGGGGCTTAGCAGAATGCAAAGCAACATTAACCTTCTGGATCAAGATGCCCGAGGCCACACAAGTATCTCAGGGGAGCTCAAAGGAGAAGGGTTGGATGGATTTGGAAATCACGATGCATCTCAGCAGCTTGAAATAAAACCAGTAAATCCGACTCACCTTTTCCCTCCTCCTTGCCCCAGTGCCCTGAGGATATTGGGCTGGGGTTGGAGGACCCAGGCTGTCAGCTCAGTGAGAGAAGCCAGCCCCTGCCTAGCCTCCAGCTGAGACCCTGGAGATGGGACACACTGAGTGGGACCGAGAGCCCTGAAATGCTCCTCCAAGGTCGCGCTGAGGCAGCATGTTCTGCCAGCCCCAGGGATAAGTGCAGACTGTCAGGTTTTCACAAGGGAAAGGCCCAGCAAAGTCTTCTTCCGTAATGTCTGCCCGCTCCCACCCGAAAGGGAAAGCTGGCTGCCCAGGGAACCCGTTAGTGACTCTGGTTTTGCAGAGTGGCATCCTGTGGCCTCCAGTGATGCTCATCCCCCAGACCTCTGCCTGTGAGAGGCTGAGACGGTCCAGGAGGGAAAGAGTCAGCCTGGGCATCCAGGGACCCATCTCTTTCCTGGTCCAGCTGTGATGCTCATTGCTCACAGCCATTGGGAGGACAGACTTGGAGAGCGGGACAGACCAGGTGGATCGCTCCGGGGCCGTCCAGAGCTGGGCTGGCCAGGATGCTGCTCCCAGCTGAGCGCTTTGCAGGAGCACCGCCGAAACCAAAAGCCATGCCAGCAGGTCTCAAATTAGACTGCCGCTTTTTGTTTCAGGATGCTCCGTTTCACAGCAAGGCAGGGGCTGGATGCAACCTCCCAACCTCCCCACTGGGAGCCGTTTGGCTTCTTGACTCCTCCAGGGGTCCAAGGCAGGGGCTGGATGCAACCTCCCAACCTCCCCACTGGGAGCCGTTTGGCTTCTTGACTCCTCCAGGGGTCCACACAAAGGCTCGTGGAAAGCGAGGCTCCCCTGCAGCTTGGGCCCCGGGCCCAGCTGCCGTTCAAGAAGTCAAAGGAGAAGTTTGGTTTCTATCCAGGGCAAGGTCTCTGAGAAAGGGGAGCTTTGCCTAGCTACCTTCTGCCGGGTTGTGCTTTCCACTGGAATTTGCTGCCTGGAGAGCCGCTTATTTATTTTTTGAAAGCTGTCAGGCTTAGTTCCGGGATGATGGGGACTAATCTGTGCTTTTATAAGAATGATAAAAGACCTGAGCTTCAGACTTAACTCTTGACTTTTATCTTCAGCATGACTGTATCTTGTCTCTGTGTGGAGGCTCTGAGGGATCTACCCTCCCTTGGTAAGGAAAGGAATGGTTCTTGTCTTTGGGCAGCAGCCTCGTGCCAAATAACGCCCTGCACCTTGCCTCCCCAGCCACCCTTTCAAGTGCTCTTTCTAGCATCTTTCTTCCTAACTTTCTGTGACTGTCACAGTACTCCATCAGACATTTTCTGTGCTCCACCCCACAAGTGGCTGCACATTCAGGTGTGGGCTACTTCCAAGCCTAACGCCTGCGGATCAAGTTTGTTCTTTAAGCAGCCAAGCAGCCCCCTGCCAAATCCATCCCTCTCATGCCTGACCTTACAAAAGACACTAGCCCTCCCACAACTTGCTACAAATCTGGCCAAGTAGCTTCTTCTAACAGAAGACTGCCACTTCCTTCTTTCTCCTCTCCGAGTCTGTGGGCCTGGAGGAAAAAAACCATACCACCCAACAGATTCGAGGTGTGCAGATGCCAAGAAACAAATGGAGGAACGTGCTTACCCCATGCCAATGTCTGGATCTTTGCAGAAGGTATCAGCGTCAATGCGAATATGGCCCCTAGATGCAGCAGACTCATGAGGATGATATTCCTCCAGACGTATCGCATGGGGGGCTTGGGTCCCTCTTTCTCCCGGTAGGTGTCATCAAAGATATCATCTATCATGCCCCGGTCTCCTGCCAAGTCCTCATGATTGATTAAGTCCTTCTCCATGACGGCATCCCCATTCCTGGTCACCCGGGAGGTGACGGTGCCGACAGTGGTGGTGCTGGAAGCGGAGGAGAACTCCTTGGAGAGGTGGCAATGGACATTTTCGAGAAAGGAAAAAGGAAAACAAAACAAGAAGTTGGTGGTTACCAAAGCAGGGAACGGACACATGAGCAGCTAGGCTGGCAGTACCAAGACTCGCAGCCTGCAGTTTCCCTGGCAGGCTCCTCTATTCTTGCAGCTGAGCCCTTGGCACCAAGAAGAGCCTGCTCCAGCTCCACGGAGTCACAGCCTGGGAAGGAGGGAGCCTAATCTTTCTGGGGAGAGGAGGTGAACGGTGGACAGGGTGCAGAAAGTAAAGCAAAAGACTTGAAAGCCAGTCTTTTTTCCACTAGTGGCTTTGGTGAGATCATTTGCAAGATTTTCATTTTCCGTCAGTTTTATTAGTAGGTGTTTTTAGGTGGGCTTGCGGTCTGGGCTTGTGCATAAGCAGACAATAAAGGAAATCTTGTGAATGAACAAAGAGGTGGGAGACAAATATGGTCTGAAACACGGTTTTATTATAAGTCATTGGGCTGCTCCTGATATCCTGCCTCTTTGTGTCAGCCCACTAGGGATCACTGGAAGAACATCAGGAAGATCCACAGAGGGACTCCTCTGGGGTGCCTCCTTATCTCCCCCTGCCTCACCTTCCAGGTTGGGACGTGGCAAGGCCAACACACCCGAAGATCAGCGGACAGCAGCAGTCGAGTAATGTGCTTCCAGGTAGACATCCTATCCCAGGGCTCCTGCTAAGCCTCTTATCCCTCACCCGCTTTCCACCCACAGGCAAACTGAGGCACGGGAAGACAACCCTCTGAGCCAAGGCCACCAGCAGGCAGAGAGGAAGTTTTAAGCAGCAAGTTGGCTCAGCCTGGCTCCCGGCTCCCTCCTGTAACCGTGACACAACATTCCCTCCGCACACGCTTGTTTGCCCTGGCTGAGTGACAGCCTGCCTGACCAGGCATGCGTGAAGGAAGGAGCAGGCAGGACTGACCCTAATGAGACAGGTCACTGAACCCTGAATCACCGATTTCCATCTCCATCATGACAGCCGCGTGCTTGCTGGTGCTCGCAGCCCTTTGTCAGGTCTGAGCCCCAGCGCCCAACGGGGCCGGGCCCCTGGGGGTGCCAAGCACGTGGGAAGCGAGCGGTGGGAGGACACGTTGCCCCCATCCCCTCGCCTCCTGGGAACCTGCCCGAAGGTCCACGTGCGAAGGGGCAATAAAGGTCAGCCGGCAGGAATGGGAGAGCCGGCTCCGCGGGAGGGAGCGCGGCCAAGCCAGGCAAGCTCCTTTCCCCAGTAGAAATCTCTCCTGAATTAACAGCAGATTCCCGGGCATCCGGGGTTCGTAAAAGACCACCGTCCTGCCATGGCCTAGTTTCCTGAGGGAGGCATCAAAATCAGGCCAGGCAGCTTACGTGGCCACCCCAACTCCTCCCTTTCCCAAGGGTAGAAACTAGAGGGATACAGACATACCTTCCTACGGGGAGGAGCTGCCAAAGCTGACAGATTCCCCACATTTGGGAAGTAAAATGATCTCTACAGAGGGAGCCCTCTAAATTTTTCCTTCTGGAATTAAAAGGTTAGAAAGGAAAAAACCTAGACACGAAGTATGCTGCTGCTTTCTCTGAACCCAGGCGCAGCTGAGCTCGGGACCAGCCCCCTCTGCATCCCAGCTATAGGCTGTCTCTGCCTGTTTTCCTAATTAATGTTTTGAGGGTATGATACTCTGAGCTGCTGGAGAATCTAGAGGCA
>VZSF01008983.1:55368-99440 GCA_013398295.1 Chionis minor | reverse complement strand
GGGCGGGAGGAAGGAAGGATGCTGAGGAAGAGGAGGATGGCGAGGGCCAGGCTCTCTCATCATGCCTGGCTGCTTTTTTTTTTTTTCGCTTTTTTTTTTTTTTTCCTTTTCTTCCTCCCCCTCGCCAGCCGATTGGCTGCGGGAAATTTGGTGCCACCTCGGCCTGCCCTCGCCATTGGCTGCCCGCAATCTGCTGTTCGCTCCCCGCGGCGTGCACCCGTGCGCGCAGCCTGCGCGCAGCGCTCCGCGCAGGGCTCCGCACGTCGGGGGGGGGCGCCCTCCACCCCACCACAGTGGGGAGTGCACCGAGGGGTGTCGGGGGGCGGCGATGGAGCCCCGCTGGCCGCGAGGAAAGAAGGGGCTTCAGCGTAAAACATCTGCTCTGTACAAGGGGTCTGTATGGGCAGCATTTATATATATCTATAGATATATGTTTGTATAAATCATACATCTCTGCAAAGAAAAGTACACCTATAACTGTATAGCCGGATAAGCATGTATATCTGTGTAGGTGTTTATCACAATAGGCAAAAACAGCCTGGAAAATGTTGGCTGTAACGTTTTGAAATGAATCCTGGCCATTTTCCACCAGAAAACACTCCCTTTTGGCGGCGGGAGGAAGGAAAAAGCAGCAGCTCTGTTTGCTATCAGCTGTTTTCCATAACAACCTTCTCACCGGCCAGTAATGCCAGCAACAGGAAAATTCAAGCTCTATCCCAAGGAGACCTTCATTGTTAAAAGCAAAAAAGAGGGCTCTTAGAAATAAAACCTTGCTGGTGGCAGAGCCTGGAGGAAGCTCTCCTAAGCCCACCGTGTGGTCACCATGCCCTGAGGTGCCCTAGTGCCACCGCCCTGGCCAGGACCTGTTTCAGCTCCTTCCCCCTCTCACGGTGTGCCCCGTGTCCAATCTCGGCCCCCCTGCTGACACATGAGTCATTCTGGGAGTGGAACAGGGATATCAAAAGCCATTTTGAAGTGTGCCCACGTCCCCTCACATGTGTCCTGTCCAGGCAGCTATCTGGCAGCGATGAACAAGGTGCAGAGAGACAAGTGAGATCTTGCGGAGTCTGTCCCTGGGATGATCCTGCTCAGACATCGTGGGGCTGATTCAGTGGCATGTGTCAAAAGTGAGCTGCGTTGTAATTGCTGGGAGGGAAAAGCCACAAAGAAAAATAACAGTAGCCCAATTGTTCTCTGGATTTAGAGGTGTCCACCAAAGGGAGAAAAATATGTCTCTCCTTTTTCATTTCACTGTGATGGAAGAAGAGGTCTGAGAGTAGTCTGTGTTGTAGTTTTACAGTAGGAACCGAAGACTTGCCTCCTTTCTGAGACACAGTGTTAAAGCTGAGCCCACGTCAGAAGACGTTCCTAGATGGTGAAAGCTGACATGAGTCAGAGGGACTTTCAGCTGTCCCTTTTAAGCCTCTCCTTTAAATGTGTGGTTAACAACAATGAGGGTTACTGAACACTGTGGAGAAATGTTGTTTTAATTAAAGATTCTACCAACTTTCTATGTCAGTGTTGGAAGAACTGTAAACTGTGCTAAAAACTACCCTAAGAAAAGTCAACACCTGCTATTTCCAAAAGAAAAACAGAAAGGAAATAAAAAAAGAAGGTGGTACTTGTTGTTTTTAAAAAATAATCTGCCACTCATGCCACATGGGCAAAATAATCCCAGTGCCATGAACCAGGGGGAGAGCTGGCAATGCTACTGGTCACCGGTGGGTGACAATGAGGCTTTAGGGGATTCAAGGTTGGCGGTTTTGCAGATGCTCAGACCCACCACAGCTCTTTCTTTTCTCACCGGTTTCTTTCGTCAGAGATGGAGCGTGGCTAAGAGGGAACACAAAGGGCAGCTAGACTTTGTCATTCTCTAAAATTAACACCATGTCTGGCTGCTCGGACACAACAGGAGTAAGTTTTCTGAATATTTCCCTGTCAAGTTACCCTGGGAGGTGACCACCACTTTTTTTTCTTCCACAGAGGGAGAGGTGGATCTTGACCATTGTCGGGGCAGTGCTCAAGCCTTATGCATTAAGTACAGCCCTGAGGAAGTCCCTTCACAGCATGGCCAGCTTCTGCAGCTGGCATTTTCATCGCTTCTGAAACAGGTTAGTGCTCCTGAACGCGGAGCCACGAGGTTCAGGCATTGCCATCTTGGCGAGGGGCGCAGGGTAGTTTGCTTTCCCAATGTTTAGATTGTGGCAGCTCCAGCCTTGCCTGTCAAAAGGCTTTTTGGCCCTTTGCCGTCTGGAAGCTTGGCTGTGCCGCGCCAGCCAGGTTCCCTCCAGCGGAGGGCTGCTGGCCGGGGCCATGGCCAGCACCCTGCGCACCCCTGGCCCCCACCACCAAGCCTCTGCTGCAGACTCCTGTGTCGGCTCGGCTGCTCGAGGCTTGAGATAAAAGGTGGGATCGCTGGGCAGCCCAGGTGGGAAACCAGAAACATCTAGTGTAGACATAGCAACGCAGTGGGCTTTCCCTGCTCTAGGTTGTATCTCTCCAGGCAGGCTTTTCCCTCCTTCCAGGGAGAGCTGCCCAGCTGAGCCTTCCCCAGAAGTATGTCGCTGGTGGGGTCCACCAACACTGCTTGGCAAAGATTCGGCTTCAGCCATCGTCCTCAGGAAACTGATTCAACCCCTCTGCATCTGGTGACCCCTGCCTGAGGTTGTGGTCTTTCATAAATGAGCTGATGCAATGCCAGGGCCGTGGCGCAGGGCAGTGATGAGCACAGCCATGTCCCGAGCATCACAGGCCGTGAACTTCAGCGCGGGGTTTCTTTAGAAATGCATGGTCTAACGTAAGGCTGTTTCCACCGTCCTGCGAAGTCCTCCCCACAGATTCGTGCCCCAGCTGAGGCACTGTGCTAGTGAAAAGCTCTTGCAGAGTGGTCTCACAGTTTTTTATCAAGGTTGAGGAAAACCACAGACCACCAGTGGGGTTTATCACAAGACACCGTCTGTGAGCAGAGCCCATATGAGAAAGAACGGTTGCATTCCTCTCCTGAGATGCACTAACCAGCCTGGGTTTGCTACCACAGTGCCAGAATGCAGAAAAAAAAGCATCAAGGCTAAGCTAAGGACATTTCACCAAAACATTTTCCTTCCTACTCTCCCCTCAAAAAAAAAAACCAAAAAAACCAAACAAGTACTGCTTTTCCATTTAGCAGTAAGTTTTGCAAGGCAATTTCATCTGGTGTCGACATCTTGGAAATTTTAGTGAATCTCCTCACTTACCCCCTCCAAAAATGTTGAAAAAGCCACACAGAAAAAAGCTTGCTGCAAGGGCTTTGCAAGGTTTGTTTCATGTTTGTTTATCTTCTTTGACATCATTCCCTGTTTCCCTCTTTTTATTTTTTTTCTATTTCACAAGTGAAAGTTGGAAAAAAAAGGAGACTCAAATAAAGAGGGAATAAGCTGAAAACTGGGGAAAGAACTGACCCCCTACCCCTTCCCCTCTGCCAAAAAGAAAGGTTTGCAAAAATTCTCCTAGGATTATTTTCTGCCTCTCTTGCATTGTTTTCCTGAAGAAGTATGAAGCAATTCCAGCTTTAGAGCTTTTTTTAGGGATAGGAGAATCGTGCCGCGGGCCTTTCATCCAAGGAGAAGTGCAGGGATGGTTTTCTGTCATTCCAGTGCTCCTTTCTTTCTTCTCCTTCCCCCCTCATAAAGACTCTGCTCTTCAAAGGCATCGAACCCTCTCTGCAGAGCAGATGACCACCAGTGTCGTTCACCACTGCTGCCAGCAGTTTCGGAGGCTAACGGTCCCCCTGGTTTTGACAGGTTGACTTCTGGGCACAGTTAGGTGTTGCAGAGAAATGGGGTGGGGGCCCAGGGCGACAGAGTGAGTTGGGACAAGACCTGGCTCAGACTACAGGAGTTCAGAGTCAAGGCCTGCTTGAAAGGTGATGGCAGCTGCACGTCTTTCAGGATTGTTGGTCAGAGGAGTTCAGATGTCAGGGCATCAGATGCCAGCTTGGGGGGTTGCCACCCTTGTTTAATGTTTTCCTTCTTCCACCTGCTTTCTTTTGGAATCTGGTGATCCTGTGTTAAGTTTTCACATGCTCTTCCTTGGCCAGGAGAGGTAGCAAATGGCTTTCCTTTTTGAAATGCAAAGCTAAGACTCTTGTGTAGTCACCTGGCTCCAGAAACTACAGCTTGAGGAGCCTGATATCATGGCATTTGCCAGAAGTGAGATTTATGTTTGCAAGAACTGGCATCATCTTGCTCTCTTGCTTGCTATCTATCATCCATCTCCTTAAAACATGATCTCTTGCTCCAGAAATTCAGCGGATCCCACAAACTCCTGAATCCACCACTGCTCCATCCTCACCCTTAAAGCATGGCTAAATTCGGTATTGATTACCTGGGCTTTTCAGTTAATCGCTGCTGTTGGGAGCTCCCAGAAGAGCAGCAGTGGCCAAAATCCCAGCTGCCTTCCCACAAGTGCCTGGGGAAGGGCCAGGGCGGAAAGAAGCAGCTGATGCTCACTTTGCCACCCCACTGCTGCTGAGCGGGGAACGCAGGCTCAGAGGGAGGCGATAAGGTAGCAGAGATCACTGGTGTCTCATTGCCAGGGTCAGAAGGGAAAGCAGATGCAACTGAGGTGACGTGACGTGACCTCAGTGACGGGCCATGCCTCCAGGCTGTGACCAGGATGGCTAAATTCCCTGCCATTGGTGCAGTAATCTTATCAGTGCAGAGAATTAGGCTGATAACACGCTGGTGACTGGGATAGGGTGCTTATCTCTGCACTTTGCCCCATCCCTTGCTGCCTGACTTGGTGCCAGACCCCCTGCCCATCCTCCTCCCCTCCTGTTACCCCAAACAGGCTTCGCTCCCAGTCCTGGGGCTGCCAGCAGCAAGAACCCAGCCGGTATTGTCTAAACAGGGCCATACAATGGGCAGCATTGTTGACACTGGATTTTTGCCCTCATTAAAGATGACCTCACAGCCCACCCCTTGGCCACTTCAGCCAGCCCCTCGGGACTGTGAGGCTGTCTTTTGAACTCGGGTAAATAAATTGGGAGAGGAGGGGGAGAAAGGGATGGGGAGCAGAGGAACACAGCAGTCTTTGTGTTGCCACCCTCTCCTCGGCGCTGGTGCTCTCTGGTGTCTTTCTACCCACATCAGACATGGCAGGCCAGGTGCCAAGGAGCCGGCATGCTGAGTGCCCTTCCCCACCCTGCCCGGGCTGCGTTCGCCGGGCAGCAACACCTCCTGCGGTTCTGCGGCCTCCCTTCTTCGGGATGCAGTTTGCTGCCATCATCTCAGCTGTCCTTTCTCCTCCTCCAGGCCTTCCTTCCCACACCTGCAGCCCACACCTCCTGCCCCTTCAGGCTGAGACCATCCTCTCAAGCATCCCCTGCTGCCAGCACGGTGGAAGTGTCAAGCAGGGACCTGGGGAAATGCCACCTCCTAGTGGCAGATCGTCTGACCCAGCTTAGATGGTGTGGGCAGTGCCACAGTGTCTCCTGCTCCATGGTGTCACCCAGGTTTAGGTGCAGCTAGCACATCCCAGATGCCAGCTGCATCTAAGAGTGGATCTCCACCTGTGTGGGGAGGTGATGCTGTGGGGCTGTAAGCATGAGCCCCGGGGACAGATTGCCACATAGTCAGCACAGGGACAAATTGCAGCACCGGGAAAGGATGAGGGCACATCCAAGGTCAGTTTGCTGTTGCTCCCATTGGGCAGAGCGTGGTGCCCCGTGCCACTGTGTATCCTCTTTGTGTGTGTGCTCTGCAGCCTTGGCATTTGGGGGCTGCCCAACCCTTAGGAGAACAAAAATGTTTCCCAAAGTTAAAATAACCTGGGGTCCGGAGATCAGGGAGACATCTCCCTTCCAAGCTGCTGGCTGAATCTCAGATATTTCTTCTCCTTGGAGAAGAAATTGAGAGGTTTCTGATAGGCTCCTCTTGGGGGAAACAGGCATACCCTGACAGGGAGAAACTGGTGGGGCTGCTCTGAGAACGCATACATGCTACTGGTATGAGAAGCAGCAAGGACAAAGGGGAAACTTGTTGGACCCTCACCCCAACCTTCCCTACTCTAGGCTTGGCAGTGGCACACAAAAGAAAACCTCAAAGATGGGGCGTGCCTCTCCCTGTCTGCCACCCGCAGCTTTACCTACATCCATACCTCAGTCTCCTTTAATGCTTTCTTTCCTCTTGGGAAACAGAACTAGAGCAGAGAGCTGTCTTTGTATTCTTCCAGAAGCCAGCCTTGCTTTTCCTCCGTTCCTTCTTTGCTTATCCTAGTGAAAAGCTACATCTTGTGAGTAGCATTTTTTTTTGTCTAGAAAATGGAGATGGTACTTGTGTCCTTTGTCCAAGTCCATTCACAACTGAAGATCCCTCAGGATTCCCACCTGAGCCGAGTGCCTCCCCACCGTGCTGTGTGACAGGCTGCATCAGTGTGCATGGCTGGCCAAGGAAAGGACATTTGGAGTTCTGAAGGAGAGAGGTGCTACAAGCTGTTATATTTCTGGCCGGGATCATTTTTATGTCTCCTTGCTGGGAATGAAGTCTTTACCTGCCTGCCTGGTTTTGCTACCTTTCCAGGTCTTTAAAGAACCTGTCTGCCCTGTCTTCTTTAAAGAATGGAGCTGGAAACACACGATTCCCTTTTCATATCTACTTCCTCACGTAAAGAAAAGGGCTGCAGACCCTTGGTTCATGTTAGTTTTGGTGGGTAAAATGCCCCGTGTTAACCTGGTGTTTGTGTTTGGAGTGTTAACAGGGGGAGAGCCCTGTTGCAAGTGTGAAAGAAATCCCAGGCAGGTAACACTGAAGGGACCCTGCAGCCCAATATCTGCTCTTGGCTGTTTCTGATTACCTTTTTAAAGTGTCCTTGTTTTGTTTCTCGAGTCTTGTGACAGTGCTAACATAGAAGTCTCATTCAAAATGTAAATCTACAAAGGTCTGTTACGGTATGGTCTGTAAGTATCGTCCAAAGTATGGTCCTCATGGCACTGGAGAGCTGCAGCAGATGATTGACCACCACATGCACTCACACATTCACACACTCACACAGCAGGCAGGCATTCTGTGTGCTCTCCAAGGTATGTGTTTTGCTTCATCCGAGCTGTGTTTGAGGGGGTCATGTTTGCAGAGAATTCAGGTATAAACTTCAAGAACAACCCACAGTGGCACAGAAATTACCTCAACCTTCTCTAGTTGATAATGCCAGGTGATTTTATCCCTTAGTCTTTGAGAAAAGAAAGTAAAGTATGGGCAAAATAGCAGAATTGTATGTGTTTTGGTGTAGAGCTACGTGGCATTAAAGCAACTGTTCTTACTCTCCTAATTTTACCTAGATAAGGATGGTTGTGGAGGTTTTGGGAAACTGGGCTAAGAGCACCCACTTGCAGTCTGAGGGTTGCTCTGGGATCCATACTTGCAGGATAACTACTCTGAATTTCCCTGCTTCCCATCTATGTGATGGAAGACAGATCAAGCTTCCTACTGCTGCAGACTGTACTAGGTGAGGAAGAGTAGAAATTGTGTTGTAGGTCACCCTGCTTAGATTTCCAATAAGATCTTGGCAAATGGGATACACAGACTGAAATAAATAGGATGTAATTCATTAGACAAGTACAAAGTTCTAGCTTGAGGGGAAGAGTCACCTCTCCAAACTTACACTGGGAGAGTAACTTGGTGAGATAGTAGTTCTGCAGATAAGGGTCTGCAGGCAACAGTGGAGCATGTGCTCACAACATCATGCTACCATGAGCAGAGCAAACTGCAGATGTAGAAATAGTAGCATAGGAAAGACACATGGAGTAACCATCTAGTTCTGCTTGGCACTGGGAACACCTTAGCTCAGAGGTTTTGCCTTGTTTGTCCATTGTGCCATTCTGCTTTTTAAATAGTCTTTTGGCTCTGTGTTGTGCCTTGGGAGTAACAACCCGGCAAAAGGAATTATGTATAAAGATTAGCAACCCTAAAACTTGAAAAGCCTCCCTTGAACAGAAAAAATAACACACAGGGGGAATCTGGGCAAACTGACCCTGCCCTGCACCAGCAAAGCTTTGGTTGCAAGTGGGACAGGGGCTGTGCAGCTCTGGGAGACGGATGCTTGTCAGGGTGGCTCCTCTCAAACCACTAGCAAGGGACTGCAATGTTGTCCCCCCAAGGGTGTCCCCACCTGATCACAGCTTCTGTAATATGCTGAGAGCACCCCACAGGGACCCCAGGACCCCAACTAACATGCTGAGGTAGAATGAGTCTGGAAAGTGCTGGAACACAGATAACGGCTAGCTGGTGTGCAAACGCACAACATTGCCAGTGACTGGCAGGTGCCCGACTCCTCCTTCACCTCCTCTTTCTCAATCAGTTTTATCCTTAAAGAGCTGGCTCAACCAGGTGATTGGCTCATCCCTGAAGATCAAGCAAATGTAGCATCTAATCCCAAAACTGATGCCAGCCTCTGGCTTTTCAAATGGCCACCTGAGCCTTTCTTATCTTGTTTACCTACCTATAAAATGGGACCTTCGTGGATTATGTGGAATGACATGGCCAGGAGTGAGTAGAGGAAAACGAGTACTGGGCAGGTTCAGTTCATATAATTGCACTGCGGACAAATGATCTTCATCTAAACAATGGTTTTGTTAGGAAAAACCAGTGGACAAAGGCAGAAAGGTGGTGAATCAATTGCGGCTCCTGAGGAATCTGCCCCTCTGCTCTCTAGCCAGGACTTGACCAGCACCATCCCCCCAAAAATCAGTGGAATGAGCTCAGGACACTATGGAGTAGGACTAGGGCAGCTCTTTAGTGCCCAGAGGGTCCCTGCCTTGGTTTCCAAAGATGTCAAGACTCCGTGTTCTGCATTTCCTCCCTCCCTGGGGCTCATGGCTGGACCTCAGGAGGTGCCAGGCCCTCAGGTGCAGGGACCCAGCTTTTCCCCTGGTGCTGCTGGACATTTGTTTTGCCCTTGGGGATGGGGTCTCTTCAGCATGTGGGTGCTAATGTGAGTCTCAGCCAGGGACTAATGGAAACACCAGCACCAAAATGTCAGCAGTTGACACCTGAGGGAGAAGGATACTCCTGCAGCAAGTGTCAGAGATGTTTGAGGTTTTGCTCTGGAGGTCCCTGATCTCGTTGTGTCTCATCTCTAAAATTTGCCCCAGGCATGGCAGGAACAGGCAGGGTGAGTTCCCCTGGCCAGGTATCAGTTACATGACAGTTAACCAGTGCTGAAGATGTAAGTTTGAACTGCTAATCCAGTTTTATTGGATTATTATTATTATTTTTATTATCCAGCCCCACCCCTTGGACTTTCCCTAAATTATCTGCATGGGATATCTGCATTGTCTGCCCCTGCCAGAAGGCCCTGAGAGGTGGGAGTGTTCCCCAGGGCTCTCACCCAGCCCCTCTCAACATCCAATGATTTAACTGCGAAGAGCTCGGCAACTTTCAGCAGGTGGCTGCTGGTGGGGACTGTGGTTCTGCCCTCCATGGCATATGTCTGCCCCTCCTGCTGCAGCATGTGGATTACGTGCAGGGAGCAGCAACCTGCCAGAAAAAGCTTTCTCAGGTGGAATAAATTGCACTCCCTTCATCCCAAACACCTGCATTGGTCCTCAGGCAGGATTGATAGCTAAGTGCTCTGCCTAGCTCTTGGAGAAGACTGACTCTTACCTAGTTGGCAGATGCTTCTGTAGCTCTGTCCTGTCACTGACAGGATGGGCCTTGTTGGGCTGCAGTGGCTCTGCCCATAGTGTCTTTATTAACAAAGATGACAGAGCAGACAGTAATTGGCAGAGTTTGGCAGAGGACAACGCTGGTTTGGCGTGTGAGGTGAGTGTGCGTGGGACTTGGGATTCCCAGTGCTTATGGCTGCTGGGGGATGTGGTCCCAGGCAGTAGGAGCCTGGAGCGGCCATGCCATCAGGATGGGCTGCACAAAGGGGACAAGGCAGCGAGTGTCCAGGCGACTGTCCTGCACTGCCTGGCCCAGAGGGCCCTGTGGAGCTGCAGCTGAACCCAAGTCAGCAGTGCCAGAGGGTTGCCAAATAAGCTAACAAAGCTTGGGCTGTGGCAGCAGGAGCAGCAGAGGTCACTATGTGAAGGCACCCCGACATCAGGAAGGTACCAGCTGGAGAAACGTGCTCAGCAGTGGGCACCATGCCCTCAGAGAAGGAGTGAATTTTGGGACGATTTAGAAGAGAGTGAGGAAAATAGGAAGGAGTGCAAGGTGTGTGCTTAGCCTGAAGGAGCTGGCTGGTGGCAGCCACAGGACAAATGTAGGGAGGTAAGGACAAGGCTGGAAGGAGACAATAATCTGCTCCCTCTCTGCATTGAACAAGAGGGAATGGAGTTATGTTGCAGTAAATGAGACTTATATCAGGCCTAACTCTGGCTCACAAGTTGTGCCCAGCCTGCTCGGTCAGTGGTCCAGCCTGTGCCTCCCCCGTGCTGTCCTGTGGCCTGACCTGGGCAGGTGTCTGGGGAAGGCAGCGGTGAGATGGTTTGCTGCCACCCAGAAGTGCCATCTCCCCTTCCACCCATAACCTGCCTGGGACGGAGGGGAACCTTGTGGAAAAGGCAGGAGCCCCAAAGCCGCGTTACTGGGGGGCTCCCGGGGCAGCGGTAGAGGTCTGTCCTCACAGACGGGCTTTGCTGCATGTGCGTGGGAGGCCGGGCCGCCTCCGCCCTACGGAAGGACCACCCGAGGAGGCGGCGGCGGTGGGAGCAGCGCGTTGCCCGCCCGCGGTGAGGAGCGGCGGCGGCAGGACGGAGCGCTGCTGCCACCCGGGGGCCGGGGCCGGGGCGGCACCTGCGCGGGGCCGGGGGCGGCGGGAGCCCCCCCGCCGTCAGAGCCGGGCCACCGGCTGCCGGGCAGCGGAGGGCAGCGCAGGGCGCCGCTGCGGGCGCTGCTGGTGGCCTGCCCTTGTCCTTCCCGTCGAACTGCTGCTTCCCTCTTCAGTGCGGTTCTGCGCTGCCGCACGGCTCGTGGAGAATTTTAGGTTTTGGCTGTTTACAGGGGGGCAGGGGAGAAGCTGAGAGACACGTCTGTTCTGTTGACTCCTGCAAGGTCACCAAAGTCCAGCAAAAAACTGGAAGTATAGGGCTGCAGCCCTCAGAGCATCCCACAGATCTCAGCTGCTGAATTCTTTTCTTTCTGAATTGCTCCCCAGTCAGGGGAGCAAGGGTCTGAGGTAGGCTGGACCCAGGTGGCTGGGGGGTTTGAACACCATCCTCATGGGATGCGTCCATAAAGTCAGAAAAGGTCAATGGTACTCACACTGAGCCTTCCCAAACAGGGCGGCCCTGTGACAGTTTGTAGCCAAGAGCCACATGCTATAAAATACCTGGGAGCTGCCTGGCAAAACTAGATGGCCACAGGAGTGAGTTCCAGAGCTTTACTGAACTTGTAAGTGTGTAATCAGCAAGCAGATGAAAAGCAGTGAAGTACAAAAAATAGCTAATGAAAGCACACAATACTTCAATGCAAGATTTACTGTGAATAAACTGAAAAGACCATAAGCCTTACCTATGCTTCAGAGACTAAACGCTTAAAAAAGTGCTGGTGTGTGTAAAGGTGGGAACACCAGCAGGAACACAAGTTTGGTAAGAGGGCAACAATGGCACAACAGAAACCTTTTACTAGTCACCCATTATGTTAGTTATGATACTCCATCGGGAAGGTGGATGTAGTGATGCTATTTTCCATCATGCGTGCGTCTGTTAACAAAGCTGGTGGGAAGCCCCATCTCATCTCTCGCTTATGATGCTTCCTGTTATTTTTTCCTATGCAGTAGCCTACACTGTAGTGCAGCTTTCACCAGTTTAGGCCTGTACTGTCTTGTAAGCTGCTTCTCCTCTTCAGCTAGCTCTTCCTACTTCTGCAGATAACAGCTGCTCCTTATGGTGTGTTATCATAGAAGTATACTGAGTGCTGTTAGGGAAGACCTTTTTGGGAATAAATGAAGTATTGATTTCTTGGATGTGGATGTCTCCCTGTGGCGTTTGAGCTGTAGAAAGGCAGGCTGCGTCTGCTGGGAATCTGGTGGGACAGGATTCTGGAGGTCTTCCTTGCTCAGCTCTCTTTGGCTGCCGTAAAAGATCCAGACAGTTTCTTTGCTTCTATGCCTGCTTTTATTTTCTTTCCTATTCATGTAACCTCTAAGTCCTCTAAGCGAACAGGCTATGCAGAGGCTAATGATTCCTGAGAGGCCTTTATGGTATAATGACTTTCTCTAGTTGTATAACACACCACTGATGGTTCTTCACTTGGTGCACAGAGATACTGAGGGAAAGCAGCAAGTGATCTGCCCGAGTAGTCAGTGGCCAGGGCGAAGGGTTCAGAGGAACAGGCCTTCCAAACAGGTGTTTAAAAACCAGCCTATGCCCTTTCGGGATCAAACCAAGGAAGAGTGATCAGCACCCCTTCCTCTCATCACACTTACTCAACACGAGCTTGCAAGATGCGGTGTTCTCAGGGGTGTTATGTAGGGACTCCCCTGCATCTGGCAGAGAGCTGGGTTGGGGAAGAAGTCTTTGGTGTCCGAGTCCTGCTTTGTCTTTGCAGCGACGCTGGCAGGTGTTGGCTTCTGAAATGCCAGGGGACGCAGGCTGTGTGCGTGTCCTCCTCTCTGCTGGCTGTGCTAAAGCAGCCTGTAAGCAAACACCCTGCCAACGGGACTGGCAGCAGCCCAGGCTACTGGAAGCTGCTCTTTGAGGACCTTGACGGAAGCTGCTTGACTGTCTAAGCACGGATGGCCTCTGGGAGTGAACTGCTGCTTGGTTGCCACCCCAGAACCAGTTGCGTTGCACAGGAGGCAGTAACTTTTGCTTTCAATCCAGGCCCCCTAGGGCCCTTATGCTTCTTTAGGTGTGGTGTCCACTTAAGTGTTTTTCCCTGCCCACGGTGTTTCAAAGGTGGACTTTCATCTCGGTAATGCCAGTACAAGGTTGGCCCAGACTGCTGTGAGGAGCACAGAGCGTGCTTGCTGCGGAGATGCTGCATCAGAGCTGTTAGCCAGCTTCTGGTGGTTCTTTCACCATCATGTCACATCAGGGCTCGCCAAGCCTGGACTGGCCCTGCTGGAATTGGTGCTTCAGGAGCTGGGCGGCTGCTGGAGAGTCACTGGCACAGGAATGCTAAAGGTTCTGAGCAGCCAGTGGAAGCCATGGGGCCTGGGGGCTCCCATCCCAGACCCCATTTGCTTCAGCAAACGGAGACTGCCGTGCTGAACATCCTGGGTAAAACCAGGGGGAATGATGCCTGCAAGGCCTCAAGTTTAGAGAGAGAATGGTGATTGGAGGTGCAGGCTTTAATGCTTTTAACTGGTGTAGAACTTAACAGTGGGTGTGTACAGGCACACACATGCATGTGCACATCTGTATGGATTGCAACAGAGGTTTAAGAAAACAACACCCTGCAGAGCAATAATACAGTTATTCATCATCAAAGTGAGACTAAGAGACCTAGAATATTTAGTTGTTATATTCTGAAAAGAGGCAAAATGACCATTGTCTTTTAAAGGACTTTGTAACCATCTCCTACAGCCATTTTTTTCCACTCAGCCAGGGTTGCTCGTGCCATTCCCTGAGAGTTTGCAGTTTGTGTAGTGCTATAAGTTTGTTGTACAAGGTTTCTCAAGAATGAGACATCTGGGAAACCTTAAACCTCTGTGGTGATTATTAAGCTCCTGGAAGAAAACTAAAGGATTGTTCAAAATCCAAATACAAGGTGGTTATGTTACGGAGCTGGACACTTCAGTCTTAGTCCTCCAGCAAGGGGGTAGGGGTAGGGGTGGGGAAGTGGGGACCTTCAGAGCTGAGCTTCCGATTTGTCTGTAACTGGTATCCTAGCATGATCTCTAAATGGAAAAAGTTTCCCTCAGGGTAGCTTCAGCAGTGGCTGGTGAGCTCCTGGAGAGGCTGTCCTCTCGGGTCTGGCAAGATTTGCCTTCAGTGTCTCAAGAAGTGTCTGCCCTTTATTAACTGATTGAACTTTTTTCTAACCATGAAATCTAATTGTTTTGTAATTCTAGTTCGTGGTTCAATACTGCTGGTTTGGGGAATTTATGAGCTCTTGATGCTCTCTTCTCCTTACACTAAGGATTTGATGATGTTGTCTAAAGGTACATATGCTTGGCACAACAACCAGTAAATGGGATCTTTTTTGCTACATGATTTGTGGCAGGTTTCATCTCATGTCTCCCTTATTGTAACTATTTCAGTGTCTCTGACCATCTTGTCCTTTTAGAGTACCTTAACCAGTAGTGTGGAAGTGAGCACTCTGGATGCAAGCATCATGTGTGTTCCAGCTGCTTTTCTCACCTGAGAAAAGTGAATACTTGAAGGAACCTACTGTTAATATGTTTTTTTTTAATTGTTATTTGGATTATTTAGATGCAGCATGAGTCCCTACTTTCTTTTGTCCTTTGCTATGCAGATGGCGGTTGGCCCTTTTTTTTTTTTTAATAGCAGATTCAGTCACTTATTGTAAAGCAAAAATGGTTCTCCTGTGAAGAAGCCTGGTAGATTTATTCATACCATATAAGGACCATAGATTATACAGAGGAGCAGTTAAAAACAAACAAAACCACACAAAACCTGCAAAGGCTCCGGCATTCCCATCCTTTGTGCTGTCACATCCATTTTCCTGAGTGCCTTTGAGGGCCAATCCCCTTAACTACAAACACAGGTAAGCCAAACTGCATGATGCCACTGGGAGAAAAATTCAATGTTACCCCAGTCAGATCAGCCCTGTGACAAACTGGTGACAATGGCAGGTTTGGATCAGGTGAAGAGACTGCTTCCAGGCTCATGGCAATGCACACTGAGTATTCGCAAATTTACAGAGCAATTGCTAAAACAGCCAGGAGCACTGGATGTATACCTGGCTGTTCCTTGTCCTACCATCACACTCTGTCCTGTTTGCAGAGGTCTTTGTGCGGGATTATTGGAGAACTATTTCTGAAGGATGCAGAGCTTCCAGAGTGACAAGGCCTTCCCAGACACTGCTGAACTGTGGGTAAGTGCTGTAGAAATTAACCATGAGCTGTTATAGCTGTTGATGAGCCAAGTTATTGCTCTAAACAAGACACAGGCTGTGGGGAAAGGCAATATATTTTACTAGGCCAGCATCACTGGGGAAAACCGTATTTTTAGAAATGGAAGCCTTTTTTTTTTTTTTTTTTAGTGAGAAGATTTGCAGGAACCTAAAGGAGGGGTTATGCACTCAGAAGCAGGTCTGTTGCTTCCTAACTACAGCGATATGATAAAGGATATTCATTGATCTTACAGACTGTCTTTTTTGTGATAGTGTCTACTAAGCAATGCTGCTATTTATATATATTGTCTTATTTAGTGCTGCTTATCAGTAGTGGCTCTAAGGCTTCTGGTTGGTGGGGATCTCAAAAGAAATTTTTAGTGGGGATGTTTGTGTGTGTGTACCTCAAGATAGCTTCGTTTTTGGTTTGTGTTTTTTTGTGGTTTTTTTGGTTTTTTTTTTGTTGCCAAGCTTTTTGTTTTTCATTAGCCCTTTGAATCATTATGAAGCCAGAGCACTGACAACATTATACAAACAATATACAGGCTGAGAGAATTGGGGTTGTTCAGCCTGGAGAAGAGAAGGCTCCAGGAAGACCTTATAGCAGCCTCCCAGTATCTGCAAGGGGCCCTAAAGAAAGCTGGAGAGGGACTTTTTACAAGGGCATGTAGTGATAGGACGAAGGGTGATGGCTTCAAACTAGAAGAGGGTAGATTTAGGTTAGATATTAGGAAGAAATTTTTCACTATGAGAGTAGTGAGGCACAGGAACAGGTTGCCTAGGGAAGCTGTGGATGCCCCGTCCCTGGAAGTGTTCAAGGCCAGGTTGGATGGGGCTTTGAGCAACCTGGTTTAGTGGGAGGTGTCCCTGCCCATAGCAGGGGGGTTGGAACTAGACGATCTTTAAGGTCCCTTCCAATCTAAAACATTGTATGATTCTACAGTGGTTAAGATTATTTGTTGGCTTTTTAAAATGCAACTCTTTTCCCTTTCTCTTATTCTCACACAATTTCCAATAGATGAAATCTTGTAATTAACTTTAAAAAGTCATTATTCCCTCCAGCATGGAAGTACTGTTTCATTCACAGGTGATTGCAAGCCAGCTGACAGGATGCTGTTCCAGCAGCGAGCTGCTATATCTTGCTGCAAGGCTGGAGGCGCTCGGGATGAAGAGCTCACAGGTTACTTAAGGAAGCCGCTGGCCAATTGACAGGGTCTGGAGGCCTAATCCTAGCATCAATTCACTCTGTGAAGGAAAGGGCCTTTGGAGATCATCTAGCCTGTCTCACTCTTCTCTCTCCTTATCATTGCTAAAAGACTTTCACCTAGCCTATTCATAACAACATTCTCCAGCAACAGGGAATGTATCCTCTCCCTGGGTGAGCTCTTCCATGGCTTTCTTCCTCTCACCTCCTCAGTGGCTTCCCTCAATGTCTAAATTAAATCTCTTTGCCTGTGGTCACAGTGAACAAATGATCCTTTCTTCACAGTGGCTTTTTATACTGCAGAGCACTTACTGTGTTGTTTCGTGGTCCTTGCTTCTGCCCCAGGACAAATTTCCAGGCTCCCCTCAGAGCATCAGTACCAAGTCTTAGAAACAAGCCAGTGAAAAAAGGAGCAGAAACCCTAAAGTTCCTCTACTGTAAATGCAGTGAGTGCATAGGGTTATTTTTTGTTCATCTGTGGCTGGGTGTGAGCAGTTCTGCCAACAGCCATTCTGCTTGGGGAATTTCTCTGTGCAGTGAATGAGTGATCAGTCCAGGAACTAGTCTGTTCCTCATCATATTTTAAGGAATTTTTTGACAGGAAAACTGAGCCTGCGCTGCTTTGTCTTATCCTAACATGCTGAATCCCATGGTAATGGTGGTTTCTGGTTTTAGAACAAGTCCTCCCTGGGTGCCTCTGAAAGGTTTCTCCTAGACCTGCTGGAAAATGGACCTGAACACAGAGGGGAGAAGAAAGGGAATGGAGAAGAGAAACTCTGTTGGCTGGTTTTCACAAGAATGAAATGTTGTTGAATAAGGCCCAAGGCACTGGAAGGAATAAATATGTGAGGTAAGTGCTGAAAGGTGCCGTCGGACGTGTGTTGCTCCTTAGCCAGCAAATACTGGTGCTCCACAGGGTTTTACATCAAATACCGTAGACGGCAACACATAGCGTGGTGATTTATGAGGCCCTAAGGTTCGGGTCATATTCTCCCTGAGCTGACAGCTCCCTGCACCACCTAGTGGACTTTACATGAGGCAGCTTCCTAGGCAAACACATACCCTGTCTCCTAGCAGGGATGGACCATTTTGCTTACCTACATACAATACAATGTACGTATGTATGTAACATACAATGCCTGTACCATTTTGCCAGCCAGATAGACAACTCAAGCCCCAGCTAGACTGCCCTCCAAAACTGAAGCGGGCACAAACAGTATAGTTGAAGTTTACTGGCTGAAAACAACCTTTACAGACCTGCGTAAATGAGTGAGTCACCCCAGCCTGCCTGCAAAGCACGATGTGCATTTTTTAATTATAGGGTGCTCTTTGTTCTGCTTTGTGTTAGACTGTTCAAAATCAGGTAACACAGACATGCTTGAACAAAAAAGCAAATGATTCAACAAGGAGTTCCTGGACAAACTCCAATGCAAAAAGGAATCCTATAGAGGGTGGAAGCAAGGATGGGTAGATTGGGAGGAATAGAGAGAAATTGTCCGAGCAGCCAGGGATCAGGTTAGGAAACCTAAAGCCCTGATAGAGTTAAATCTGGCCAGAGACACCAAGGGCAACAAGAAAAGCTCCTACAGGTATGTCTGATAAAAGGAAGACTAAGGAAAATGTCATCTCTGGAAGGAAATGGGAGACCTAGTTACCTGGGATATGAAGAAGGCTGAGGTACTCAATGACTTTTTTGCCTCAGTCTTCACCAGCAAGTGCTCTAGCCACACCAGTCAAGTTGTAGAAGGCAAAGGCAGGGACTGGGAGAATGAGGAACTGCCCACTGTAGGAGAAGACCAGGTCTGAGACCATCTGACGAACCTGAAGGCGCACAAGTCCATGGGACCTGATGCGATAGATCTGCAGGTTCCGAGGGAACTGGTGGATGAAGTTGCTAAGCCACTATCCATCATATTTGAGAAGTCATGTCAGCCCAGTAAAGTTCCTGCTGACAGGAAAAGGGGGAACAAGCCCATTTTTAAAATGGAAAAAAGGAAGACCCAAGCAGCTACCAGGCCAGTCAGTCTCACCTCTGTGCCTGGCAAGATCATGAAGCACGTCATCTTGGAAACTATACTGTGGCACATGGGAAAATGAGGAGGTGATCAGTGACAGCCAACATGGCTTCACTAAAGGCAAATTGTGTCTGACAAGTTTTGTGGCCTTCTACAAGGGGTTTACAGTGTAGGTGGGTAAGGGAAGAGCAACTGACATCATCTACTTGGAATCGTGCAAAGCATTTGACACTGTCCTGCACGACATTCTTGTCTCTAAATTGGAGAGACATGGATTTGATGGGTGGACCACTTGGTGGATAGGAAATTGGCTGGAGGGTCACACTTAAAGAATTATGGACAATGACTTGGTATGCAGCTGGAGACCAGTGATGAGTGGTGTTCCTCAGGGGTTGGTACTGGGACTGGTGCTGTGTAATATCTTTGTTGGCAGCATGGATTGAGGGCACCCTCAGCAAGTTTCCTGACAACACCAAGCTATGTGAAGTGGCTGACATGCTGAAGAGAAGGGATCCTATCCAGAGGGATCTAGACAGGCTTGAGAGGTGGGCCTGTGCAAACCTCATGAAGTTCAACAAGGCCAAGTGCAGGGTCCTGCACCTGGGTCAGGGCAACCCCAAGCACAAATACAGTCTGGGCAGAGAATCGATGGAGAGCAGCCCTGAGGAGAAAGACTTGGGTGGTGTTGGTGGATGAGAAGCTCGACATGAGCTGGCAATGTGCGCTTACAGCCCAGAAAGCCAATCATATCCTAGACTGCATCAAAAGAAGTGTGGCCACCTGGTCAAGGGAGCTGATTCTTCCCCTCTGCTCTGGTGAGACCCCACCTGGAGTACTGTGTCCAGTTCTGGGGCCTCCAATATAAGAAGGACACAGACCTGTTGGAACAAGTCCAGAGGAGGGCCATGAAGGTGATCAGAGGGCTGGAGCACCTCTCCTATGAAGACAGGCTGAGAGAGTTGGGGTTGTTCAGCCTGGAGAAGAGAAGGCTCCGGGGAGACCTTATAGCAGCCTTCCAGTACTTAAAGGAGGCCTACAGGAAAGGTGGAGAGGGACTTTTTATGAGGGCATGTAGGGATAAGAAGAGAGGTCATGGCTTCAAACTGGAAGAGGGTAGATTTAGATTAGATATTAGGAAGAAATTCTTTATTCTGCTATTATTCCATGACATGACCTGTGCTCTGGGTGAGGTGGGTGACTTAGTCTTTTGGCACCGAAGCTCAAGGTTCCCCCTCTCACCACCTGCTCTGTGCCCTAGCCAGTGAGAAGGCAGATCTGCAATGTACCTGCAGTGTACCAATGTGACCTGAAGTGGTGCTGTGCCACAGGCAGTGAGAGGTGCACTGTGGAAAAACCCACGTGCTCCCCTAAAGCAACAGCTCTGTACCATAAGCTGTGCTGCTTGTGCATGGGCAGGGATATCTGCTGTATGGTCCCAGGGTTGTGACTGTATGCCCAGTCCCATTGTGTGACCTTTCACTGAGGTCTCATCCTTCTGCATTTCAGCTGCAGGAGAGCTCTGCAAGTGCTTTCCATCCATCCATCCATCCCATTGACTCCATTTCACCACTCTCAATTTGCTAGCAAGTAATAAAAATTAACAGGCACTAATAAAACAAAATTTACTCCAAGGATCCAGCCCAGACCTCCAACCAAATTACCAGCTGCCCTCTTAGTGCCTTGTGACAAATTAGGTCTTGCCTCATTGTTATTCAAGCATATAATTGGTGCCATCATCAGGTAGGTGACATCTAGGGGACATGTCTACACATCCCAGTTGGCCTAGTAACATCACCTGTATTAACATTATGGCCCAGAGAAAACACCCTTGCCCTGTGGTCCTACTAGTGCAAGAGTTGTGTTGTAACCCTGGGTAATGTCAGAAAAATAGCTACCATCAGTATCCGTGGAGGTTCTTCCAAATTATGTATTCAGACCCGAAAAAGGATCGGGATGAGGCTCTATGTTCATTTATCACCTTATCCTGAAGACAGAAGCCTGTCATCCCAGGGTTAAGCCATCACCTGACCCTTCCCTCCAGCGGTACAGTCACAGGCCTCCGGCAATTCTGGGTCCTAGGACTTCCTGCTGCTGGCTGGGGAGGGGGACAATGCTGGTGAGCGCTAGCTATTATTATTTCCAGTTTTGCCTGCTATAATCCTGTTTTTTCTCTGGTTTGCCTCAGTGGCAGCAGGCACTGCAGGGCTTGTGGAAATTCAGCAGAAGAGTCCAGCCCCTGGTTTCCAAAACCCACACCAGAAGTTCACTCCCGTTTTTCACTTCTGCTTTTAATGATGAGGCAGCAAAGAGGATGCTGTGAAAACACCGACAGGGATCCCATTTTGGGGACCTTCCTTACTGCTGAAGCATCCGCAGTGCTGGGCACACGAGTTGTGATGCCACCGAGGGCAGGCAGCCGCCCGTGGTGACCTGCCAGGACCACCTGGTGCTGCCGCTGGCTCTGCTCCTCGGTGTTTCGCTGAAAATCCAAGACTTCCCTGACCCCTGGAGCAAAGAGCAAAGGCTCCCTGTCCGGCCCCACTCCCCACCTACCCTCGCACGGGGTCTCATGGCGGCTCCCAGCCCTCGCTGTGCCCCGCTGGAGCTGATCCCAGCTGCCGGCAGCCTGAGGGGTCCAATTAAATCCCAGCCGCCTCCTCCTCTTCCCTCTCCCCCCCCAACTCAGTGGCCGTCTCCTAGCAGCCTCCTCTTCCCACCATGGTATCTGGCTGTCTTATCTCCCCTGGAAAGCAGAGAAGGTCTCCTGGACTTGTCGGTGTTCACAGGACTGCTGGAATAATAGGGCTGACGATGGCTCCTGACAATGGGTAGTGCCACCCCTCTGATAGGTGTCACCGGCTGAGCTGGTATAAAAGAGCACACGGATGTGTGCTGTCTGTGGGAAGCTGGCGGTGCACCCTTTCCTGGGTTGCAGAGGCAGACAAGCTGTTTGGTGTGGACCGATTCCCTCCCTGCTAGCTCGTAACTGCAGCCTGGGCAGGCAATCTGCACAATCCCAATTCAGAAGTATTTCTGCTGGCAGTGACTAGCCATGAGCTTGTCTCACATAAACAACAGAGCTGAGAGCCACTTTCGAGCCTCAGAGGAGCATGAACTGAAGGCAGTGGGGAAGAAGGCTTGGGATAATCCTGTTTACAATGGCTCTCCCTCTACCTCCTTGAAGATTCGAGCCATCTACAACCCCAAGTCCATCCTGGAGAATCCCTATGAGAACTTTGAAGAGGTGGGGGACCCACTGCGCTACCAGGAAGAGCAGAGCAAAGCTGTGGATGGGAAGACAAGTCCTTTCCTCAAGTGCTGTTTCTACATCTTCAGAGGCATCCGAGGTAAAGCTCTGACATCTCGCTAGAAAGGATTTACTAGCCCTTGGGAAGAACACTGGTACTGGGAGGAGGGAGGGGTGAGGGTGGGGATGCAGAAGGTAGAAACCCCATAGGATATAGCCTATGTGTAGCCCAGGAACCTGATCGACATAGACTAGCATTACTCCAGACATCATCTTTGGCTGGGAGGGAGCATCCTATTTCTGTGTGCCTTGCTGTAGCTCCAAGGGTCTGTCCTGTTACCTTGCTACAGGGTGGGACATACGGGGACATTAGCGGTGTTCTCAGGGTCATGCGGTGAATCTGTTGGCAGAGCTTAGGTGTCCTGGATCCACAGGAGCCATCACTCCGGTGATGAGACTATTCTGTCACTTTCTAGATGGAGCGGTACTGGCCCCTGTGTAATAGTAACTTAAGAACTGATATAAATATCCACCAGAGAAAATCTAGCACTGATGGGGCTGAAATGCAGAGGATAACAGGCACACATCAAACAAGGCTTTGCTTGAAGATGGCTGAAAGAAAGAGGTGCTAGTTTCCAGTTTAAAAGGCAAAGGGGAATGAAATATTACGTAGGCTTATTCACAGGTGATCAAAAACCTGGGAGCAAGTTAGGTCTCCTCTAAGGATACATCCCTGGACAAGAGCATTTGTTGAACAGTTTCTTATAGAAGGCATAAAGTCCTAATACTGTAAAAACAGGGAGGACAAAGGAAGAAACTGTATTTCTTGTGGAAATCATTATTTTCTTGCCAATGTGTCTTTTCTTCCTCACTTGGAAGACAAGAACCTTTTTCAGAGCTGTACCCTCTAACAGTACCTGTGAGTGAATAACAGTACAGCCTGGTCCTCAACTGCACAGCCCCTCTACGATCAATTCTTTCTTACTTGTCATTGCAGTTACAGTCTAACACTATTAATTCACACAGAAGCCAGAGCTGAGGCTTTAGAGGTGTCTCCTGGCTAAGGAGCAGCGCTGAGTGGGCTTGGTGGGCAATTGCAGATTGCTCAGACAGAGTGTATCATTTACCTGTTTTTTTCTGATATCCTTTCTTCTAGGCATTGTTTGAGACTTAAAAAGAAAAAAACAAATTCATACTTTAACATCAAAATTTCATTTGTGAGATGCCAGGGTTGAAATTGGAGCATGCAAATGAAAATGTCCCTCAGGACACCACAGCAGTCCCTGTTGCAGCAGTGTGTCCTGTCAGCAAGGGTGGTAAATAGGGCTGTAGGACAGAGCAGAGCTGCGAAGATGAGGTCCAAAGGCCTGTGCAACCAGAAAAAAGGCCTCTGTCAGCCTCACAGAGATGGGGACATTTTCCTTGAAAAATTTGCATTCTTCCTTTGTATCTTTACTAGGTGCTCATTATTTTTCTTTGCCTTTCCAAATATTCCTGGTGATATTGCTTAATCATCTTAGTGTCTTACATGGAAAATGGAGGTAGTAAAGATAAGTCGCTTAGCCAAGAACACTTGTGGGGTTTTTTTGCTTAAAAACATTCTTTGGAATTACATGTCCATCTTTGGGAATACTAATCATAGTTGGTTTATAGACTTCTTTTCTTGTCCTCGCCAGCTACTGGGCTGGACTACCGGTGAGTAGCTGCTGCTCCTAGTTCCAGTGCTCAGGACCATTCCTCTCTAAACTGTGTCCAAGCAAGACTGTGTCCTGTGGTTCCCTCTTGCCTCCTGCCACCTCAGCTGTTCCATGGCCAGCCTACAGGCAGGCTTTGCTGGGTGTCTGGGTGGCACAGTGGCCAATGAAGGACACCCAGCTTCCCAGTGCCTTTGGATGAGGATCTCCAGCTGTATCCAAGACCGTGAGTTAGTCGTTCACCTGGCTCACAAGCCTGGTTTAAACACAGCCTTGTAAGATAACAGAGATGTTGCCATTTTTACCAGTAACTTGTTACTGTCAGGAAGGCAAGAATTGCAAATGAATTGCACTGATTGCCTGTTTTCTAGGTCCTGAGTTTTTTTTCCTTGCTCTGCCTTGTGAGTGCTGGATGGTCATGCAAAATGCTGTAAGGAAGCCTGGATGTCTTCTAGTCTTGAGTATTCTTCTACTCCAAATGTTATGTCCAAAACAGCTGCATCCCCAAGGGGGTAGGTGATGCCAAAGAAACACAGATGGGTACATGCTTCATGTATGAGGTGGTGTATTTCCATGGCAGCTGAATTCAGCCTCAGCTAATACAGTTTTACGGTTACTGGATGTAATCTGAAAGGGTACTGGACCAGTCCTCCAGGTATAATTTTGAGCAAGTCTCTGAACCAAGTTTTCAAGGATATTTGAGTGTCCCTGAATTTAGGTGTTCCCAAGTACACTTCTATTCCCAAAGCAAAGGAAGTCTATCCTTCTGTTCCCAACATGTGGATATTAGGGGCCCCCTGCCTCAACAAATAAACCTGTTTAAAAAATTGTGATGTAGTCATACCTAGAGATGAAGGGAGTAATTTAGAAGTGACCTGAACAGATGGTTGGGCTGTTTCCCCTTGTTTTTCTTCATTGTGGAGAGACTTGTGGGCCACATGCTACTCTCTCCTGCACATGAGTTATCCCAAATTTCTCCAGGCTCTCGTTTCTGTTGCTGGTCTGGCATGTCCAGAACAGGCTACTGGTTTGTTTGTCCAGGAGTGAGGGTGGATGCTGCAACAGTCACTATGGTACAAAAAGCTCTCTAATCTGTTGAGATGCCAAAGAGCTATTGAAAGGACAGGCATAAATGTGCACGGACCACTTTTGCTTGCTCCAAAGAAAAAAGCGCTTTGTCCTCTGCCAGAGATGACTTCAAACGCTTGGCCTTTGATCAGCTTTGATCCTGGCTTGCAGGAAGATGATTGTTGCATACTACCGGGGATGGCCATCAGGGCTGAGCTCTCTAGGAGATGTGGAAAGCAGCAAGACTATGGGTATTATTGACATGGCTTCCATTACTAAGCTTTCAAGTAGAAGTTCTTATGCCTTTCAACTTCAGGAGCATTTCAAAAATCACAACAGAAAGCCATTACATAAAGAACAAACAAATACACTAATGGTACGAGGCGGTTCATCAAACTTAAAATACGAAGCCTCCTGTTAAAGGAAGTGTTTCTCTCTTTTTGATCAACTGTGATGGTGTTTAAAGAGTTGCTTTCACTGTGTGAAGAAATCAGATCACTATCTGGTGCAATTGGCATAATTGTATTGAAGTCAGCCGGGCTTCATTGATAGACATCCTGAAGATAACTTGGCTTTAAATTTTATGCTGAAAATACTGAGTTGGGCTATTTGATTGAGTCTTATTACCTACAAGAAGTCTGAAAAAGTGTTTAGGTAAGCAAGAGACAAATATTTGGGGCCAGGTTGTTCAACATACACTAAAAGTACTAGTAGTTGTAAATATAACATCAGATGCAGTTCTGCTATGGGCATCCTATCAGAAGGTTAGTTGTTGGCACACGGATGACTGAGATGAAATTTTGTAGTTTCAAGAGTATTTGTGACAAAGACTGAATTTCTGCCAAGAGTAAGCTGAAAAACAGGTGGGAAAAGATCAGTCCATATTGAACTCAAACAGAAAATGAGAGTGATTTAGCAAAATAAGAAAGCCATCATATTTCAGTTTTGGTCAGCCCCAGATCTTTCGTTCATGCTGGAATGGTTCTTTTTAGAGGTTATTTAACACATTTGTACAACTCGTAGTCAAGTTTTGAAATGAAAAGCGGTTTAGCTTTGAAAAGTGACAAAAATCCAACTCCCAACAGTGTTCTCCGGGAATGGGATTTTAACTCCTCACATGGCCTTTGAGAACAGCTACCAAAACTCTCCAATTTCTTCTTTACACCCAACAGGTCTGTGGGGCACTACACTGACTGAGAACACAGCTGAAAACAGAGAGCTTTATGTGAAGACCACACTGCGAGAGCTTCTAGTCTATATAGTATTCTTGGTGGACATCTGTCTACGTAAGTGGCTGTCATATCTCATAGGTGTCTTTCTGTGTGCAGCATGAGGGGAAAAATGTGAAGTTTTATTATTAGACTTCCTCACTCTGTTGTAGGTGTTAAATTTATTGTACATGCACTCACTGCAGCAAGCAGGTGTGTCATTAAGCTACAGAATAGCTGTTACATACAGAAATAAAATAACTGAGTATTGCTCTAGACCTAATTGATATTGGTTAGCTTTAAGCAGTATTTTCTGATCCACATTATTGGTTCTAGCCATAGACTCTGCAGTCCTAGGAGAATCTGCTCAGGGTCTTTTCTTAGTTTCACAGCAAATGTTCAAGACCAGAGAGCAACTCTAGAAACTTCCTGGGATCAAAGACACAGGGTTCAGAGAGATTTTCCCCTGTGAGACTGGAAGGGTGACTGCAGTGATAAAGCAGATGGCAGCTCACGCTGTTGTTCTTGGATGGATTTAATGCGTCCCTGTACTGAATGCTAATGGACTTTGTGTGGGTAGAACAATGGCTGTTTGTTTTTTGTGAAGGTTCATTCATTATCACAAATGAGCACCTGCAGCATGGGACAGTGATGAGAATTATATTTCATGGACCCTATGGCAGGAGAGATAGATAGACAATTGCAACCTGAGTTACTATCGCACTGGCCCAGGGAGACATCGCTTCAGTCACTCTTCCTAAAGAACCAAGACACGCACACAGACGTATGTGTGGTTGCACACTGACTCATCTAGAAGTGGTGGTGGTGGGGATCTTGAATGTCAGCTGCTTTATTTTCATGGTACCCTCTCAACAGTAGGACATGTTCTTAGTGATCACCATGATAGATGCTTTTCTGCAGGAAAGAGCACTGGAAAGTTGAAACAACATGTTCAGGGAAGTAAACGCCTGCTTCTGTTTGAGGTTTCTTGGTAAATGAGAACTTAACTGAAGCTTTCCACTGGGGAAAATGGGGTGGTCTCTCTACCTTTATGGGTTCAGATCAGAACTTCAAAATACAGATCATGGACTTTGTTCTGAGAAAGAAATTTTCTTTCAGAAATTTTGTCTGGGGGGAAAATTGTTACCCAGTATGTTCAGTTGCATCATCCAGTGGTCTTCTCTGGCTTTTAAACTCTTACACTCTGTCAGTCTGACAGTTTAAATTCTGGAACATGCAATAGTAAGTTTGTAAATCCCTAAGAAAGCGGAAAGTAATACAACTATAGTCCCCAAGGTTTTTTCTCTTGTGCCTTGTTCAGTATAATCTACAGAGAAAGTGAACATATACATGTATTTATGTCAAGCTCTAATATTCAGGCATAAGGAAGAACCCTCCTCTTGTCTCTTCTCTTAGTGACATATGGAATGACAAGTTCTAACGCCTACTACTACACCAAAGTGATGTCTGAGCTTTTCCTGCAGACCTCTTCAGATGGCCGTGTTTCCTTCCAGTCCATTGGCAGCATGGCTGACTTCTGGGTGGTGAGTACAAGTCTGGCCCAGCATGGGGAAATCTGGAAATCTCAGCTAGACTGGGATATTCAGTTCCCTTTGAATGTGCTTCCTAGTACTTTCAGCAAGGCATTTTGCTGCCGCAAGCTTTTGCCAGCTACTAGCAATAGTTACAATATAATTTGCATGCAAAATATCCACAGATTAAAAACATGATTTATCCCTCTGAGCACTGTGGCCAGAATACTGGCAAGACCAAATGTTGTGTGTACCCATAAGAGTCCATTCCCCAGAAACTTGCCAGCTAGACAGACAGATCATAACAAAAATAGATTGCTGCGATCTGATGCTCATGGAGAGACAAGGAGTGCCGGCCCGGAGAGGCCGAGTGACTTACTCCAGGTTTCCTTGGGGTAGAGACGGCTTTGAATCCTACCATCCAATGTCTTAATGCTGGTGTCTTGGTAATAATCCCATGTCAATTGTCACGGGCAATTGTGGGACCAGCATACTTAACCTGCTTGTAATTCATGCCTGGGCTGGTCTGATCTATAGATTCTTTATGAAGAAACAGGATTAAAATTTGCACTGACTTTTATCAAAGAGAATAAAGAGGGGAAAAAGATGTCTACGGTCTAACACATCTCTGTCAAAGAACTGATGAAGGAATAATATCAGCCATGGTGAATGTTGTTGAGATATTGCAACCACTTATCTCTGACAGTCAGCCAGAAGTTGCTTGTCAGTTAGCTTTGTCTTTTCCTGCCGTATTAAAAAAGTAAAGTGAACTATAGCCCTATTATTTTCCCCCGACTGTTTCCAGGGCACTGCTACACCCCCTTTTTCATAATTCATACCAGGACAATTCTTTGAGATGTCCTGAGCCTTCCACTGAAGTGGAAGGCTCAAAGAGGCTTGCAGGGCCCTTGTCTCTTCATTAGCACAACGAGGTGCAGAGACCATATTACAGGCCTGTGAGCAGCAAACGATGCCCCTGCTGCCCAGCATCCCTCTGCCGCCCTGTGGCTCCACCAGCCCTGGTCTTTCCGCTCCTTAGCATATATCCAACTCAGGCTGCTACTACTTTCCATCTTGGGGAGCAGAGAGGGGTGGCTCAGGTCTTACTATCTCAAGCCCAGGCTAAGAAAATTCCTCTGAAGTGTGGGCTGTAAAGACATTGTTTTCCTCTCCCTGTCTTGCAGTATGCACAAGGTCCCCTTCTGGATAATCTTTACTGGACAAAGTGGTACAACAACGACTCCCTAGCAGCGCATGGCACCCAGTCATACATCTATTACGAGAACCTGCTGCTGGGTGTCCCACGCATGCGACAACTGAAGGTGAAGAACAATTCCTGTGTGGTCCATGATGACTTCAAGGAGGAAATCTCAGGCTGCTATGATGTATACTCAGAAGACAAGGAGGAAAGGGTCTCCTTTGGACTTATTAATGGAACAGCGTAAGTACATCTTCTGCTGTTCAGGATTAGAAAATCTGCGATTTCTTTTTTTTTTTTTAAATATATATTTTATTATTAGTCTCTTTCTGGTTAAAATAAGATCTGCTGAGCCACAGGATGCCAGAGTTGAGTTTTTCTACATAAGGCTGGAATTCCCCTTGCAGTCAGCAGCGCTAAATCCTTTTTGTCTATCAATAAAGCCAAGTGTTTCTTTGAGGAAGAGCACAACAGAATGAGTGGCAGAGTGGGACCTGTTGGGAAAGCCCTGAGAAATCCAGTGGAAAATCAGGTAGTGATTGTTGTCTGTTTTTAAGAGGGTGAGGATAAATAGAGACCTCTGGGACCAGATCTATCAAATGGATGATGCTACCTGCTTCCCTCCTGGATTTGAGAAGCCAGAGAGAAGGGAGTGCATCTCTTTCACCTTCAAAACCTATTTCTCTATAATAACGTGATGTAGCTGCAGTTTAATAACTCTTTGCTTGTTGCATGAGTCTTGGTCTGTGAATGAGAAGCTGTTGTTCATAAGGAAATATGAGTGCAAGTGTGTTCCAAGCAGAAGGTGGCATGCAACATAGTAGAAGGCAATACAGCAGATCCTGGGAATAACTTCCATGCAAATAAGACTGTGGCATAGCCAACGAACCTGCAGAATTTTCCCTCCATAGTCTTCCAAGTTGTGTTGTGTCACTTCTGGGAAGCACCAGATCAGAAGTCTATCAAAAATGGAGAACTGATGTAGGTTCAGATCTGGAATAGGAATTAAGTGCCACTCTTAAATTAAAAACTGCTCTGTCCCTTGAAGATGTAGTCTAATTTCTCCTTGTTACAAGGTCATATCCAAGTCTGGGATGGTGATGCCTTTGCTTATGGCCTGTCTGTTGCAGATGGAGGTACCATTCTGAGGAGGAGCTGGGTGGCTCATCTCACTGGGGCAGACTAACCAGTTACAGTGGGGGAGGATACTACATAGATCTCAAGTTGACCAGAGAAGAGAGTGCTGAAGCCCTGCAAGTCTTAAAGGAGAAATTGTGGCTGGATCGGGGAACACGAGTTGTCTTCATTGATTTCTCTGTGTATAATGCAAATATCAATCTATTCTGTGTCCTGAGGTAAGTTGAGTCCCACTGAAAATTCTTCTGCCTCTTTCTTCTTCCTCAGTGCCACGGTTTTTAAAATGCACATATTTTAATATGGTTCACTGGGGGGTAGGACTGAGTGGTGTTAGTAGATGTTTCGTAGATTAGTAAGAAGACTTGGTCTTGCTGACATAACCAGTCACACTTCTCTTCACCTTTCACCCTTTCCTATCATGTGCAATGAAGCAGCAGAGATAAGGCTGTGTAAATACAAGCACAACCCTTCCAGTCATGGATTGGTGGATGGCTCACGCTCAGGTTTGATGCCTCTCAAAATTAGCTTGTTTTCTTGTTTCCTTCAAGGTTAGTGGTTGAGTTTCCAGCCACTGGTGGTGCCATTCCCTCCTGGCAAATCCGGACGGTCAAGCTTATACGATATGTCAGTGCATGGGACTTTTTCATTGTTGCCTGTGAAATTGTCTTCTGTGTCTTCATCTTCTACTATGTGGTGGAGGAGATTTTGGAGCTGCGTATCCACAAGCTTCAGTACTTCACCAGTATCTGGAACATCCTGGATGTGGTCGTCATTTTGGTGAGGATCCTTGCACTCTTTTTGGGAGGAGCAATGACAGAGACAGGTATAAGAACCAAAATAAATGAAGGAATGGGGAAATGAGTCTAGATGAGACAAGAGCTGACGTATGTTTTGCTCCAAGAGAAAAATGAACTAGCAGAGTAAATGGACACATGGTCTTTTATCAGCTGTTAGGAGATGCCTGAGAGGCTGTGAAGTCAGGGCATCATTCAGCGCACTGAGTCCTATTTCCATCCCCCACGAGTAGACTGCAGTAGTGAAGTGTGATACCAAGGAATTCTGTGACACTTTAATTTCTGTGGAAACCATGGGCACAGTGGTCACTGCAGACTCTTCCTCTTCACAGCTCTCCATCATTGCTATTGGGTTTCATATCTTTCGCACCATTGAGGTGAACAGACTGTTGGGAGAGTTGCTGAAACACCCTGACACCTACGCGGACTTTGAGTTCCTGGCATTCTGGCAGACACAGTACAACAATATGAATGCAGTCAACTTATTCTTTGCCTGGATCAAGGTATTGTAGAGGCTTTGGGAGGTGTCAGGCCTCCGGTCTCAGACCTCTTCCACCCCTTTTAGTGAATGAAGCTAATGGCTGTATAACAGAGAAGGATTTTCCTCTAAGTCGTATGCTCTGTTTCGAAGAACATTCAGACAACTTTTCACCCTGCATTCTGAGGCCATTTATTTGGACATAATGGACAGGGAGATGAGCTCAGACGTTGTGGTGTAAAAGTGGTTTTAGAAAATGCTGAGTACAACATAACTTTGCCTATCCTGTACTATTTTAGAGGATAATCTGTCAAACCATGTTTTCTTTTCATGATGGCCACCCAGCAACTGGAAATGACTCGTCTGTTGGCATGGACTTTGCATTTCAAGCAAAGCATCTTGGCATGGTGGAAAGCCATGCTGTACTTGATGCTCCTCAGTAGCCTCAGGAAATTTGTCCACACAGCAGTCCTTCTTTGTATTTTCCTTTGACACAGGGAAAAAAGTCATAAGTTTATGATCCCACAGGAAGATGCTGGCACACCTGGGACAAATATCCTGAATACTAAGCCACCTTTCCCCTAGCCTGGCTGTCTTCTTGGTGCTTTGGCACTACAGTGAACCTCTTAGTAAGCTTGTGCATATATATGAGAGACTGACCTAGCTGATGGCATGACCTTACTTTGTCCCTGTTCTTTCTTCTTGCAGATATTCAAGTATATTAGCTTTAACAAAACTATGACCCAGCTCTCCTCCACACTGGCACGTTGCGCCAAGGACATCCTGGGCTTTGCCATTATGTTCTTCATTGTCTTCTTTGCCTATGCCCAGCTGGGTTACCTTCTTTTTGGGACACAAGTGGAAAACTTCAGTACCTTTGTTAAATGCATGTAAGTGTGTAAGTTAGAACCATGTTTCCATCATTTCATCCAAAGAATTTTAACTACTTTTCAACCTCTCCCCAAATGCAAATCTGAACATCAATCAGACACCTGTTGTATCTTGTTGTAATAAAGCTACAATGGGTAATAAGTAGATCCAGTTGTGACATCTTTGTGGACAAAAGAACACAGTGAGAAAATTGAGGGTTACAAACAGATTTCTGGTTGTCTGGTGTTTATCTGTAGGAATGCGAGTAGCTTATCCTACTGGACTTTGAGACTCCAGCAGCCCTACAATTCAATGGAAATCCCAGCCTTTTCATGGGAGCATTTAGTGAGAAGTTTCTGTTTGCTGAAGCCTAGACAGCTTTCCCTTGATGTGGAGTTGTTAGGCTTACCAAGGGTACTCAACATGCAGAGGCTTAATGTCTTTCGTCAGAGTAGCATCATAGCTCATCTGATAATTTAGTTTCGGTTCTGCAGGGCCTTCTGTCACCTTCTTACCTGCTGTGGGTTTATAAGGGTGGTAGAATGGTGCTGTCTGATGGTCACCGAGACATTGGCAAATTTGTGTTTTTATACACCAGCAGATGGCTTTAGGCCTACTTAGGTTAAACTTCTCTAATTCTGGTGGTAAGAACTAAATAGCTCAAGACAAGTATTTTGAGGTAGGCTCACAGTGTTGGTTGTTTTGTTGGGTGGTGTTGGGGTGTTTTTTGTTTTTGTTTTTTAATAAGAAAGAGGCCCAGATAGAAGCTCCGGAGTTTTGAAATTCTCTGGCTTTCAAATGCACTTGCTGATCACATCATTTCAGTGTCCGCACAACAGCTGCATGGAAAATCTTCTGTTTTTTATCAGATAGTGCACTTTAATTCAAACAAAGATTTGGAAGGTAAACTGTTTGCTGATGCAGGGTTTCCACAGGGAGAAGCAGAAGTATTGTCTTATCAAGATGATAGCTTTAAACTCTGAAATGAAAAAGCCAGAAACTTCGTATTTATATTGTTTATAAACATATCTGATTTTGATAAGATAGCAGCTCTACTTTATTTCTGAAAGTTGTTAGTCATATCATATGTTAATTTTAATACAAATTCCGCGTGACATTTTCTAAAATATGCTGTATAATAGTCTAAATAAGATTAAGTAGATATTTTCAAAGCAAAAGAGATAAAAATAATTTCTTACTGGAAGGAGACGTTACAACATCACTGAATTGGGGCAATTTAAAGCAAAGAAGAAGCAGCAATGCCATGTTCCTCTTCTTAGACCTACAAAACATTCCCAGCTCCCTAAATAGTCCAAATACAAGGACTCTGAAAAGAAGCTTTGCATTTCTCAGACAGGATTTTCAGGCTCTGGGCTTTCAAAGTCCTTTTCCCTGCACATGGCTGCAGAATTTTTGTCTCTCTGTCTGTCTGTCTTTTTTTTTTTTTTTCTTTCATTTTTTAAATTGGAGGATATTTTTTTACAAGGGTCATTTCATTGATCAGTTTCCAGAGAAGTCCCACGGATAGCGTATCAAGGTACCTGAGATGGGGGATGACCAGCGGGTGGATGAGCACCCACAGAAGGGAGTGTTGGGGAAGTGAGTTAAGATACCCAATCTCAGACAATCCGTCAGTCTGTGGGCCTGCTCAGGCGATGCGCCATGTTAAGGGAGGTACCCGCTACAGAAGCGGTTTTCAGCCTGTGTTCCCCAGACCACGGACAACCAAGTCCTGCCTTCAAGGGATCTACAAGAGATAACGGAGATAACCAAACTCCTGATCAATAGACTTACACTTGCTTCATTAGCTGGGCTATGAATTGCAAAAGGTTGAAGAGCACCAGCCACTACTAACATCCACTGCAGTCTCATGAACTCTTTTGCAAGAGAAGGCTTCAGTGAGTCAAATGCCTTTATTAGGGAGAATTCAGGTTGATTTTGTTTTGTTTTTGTTTTTAGCTCCTGTTTAGACCAAAGCACGCTTTGGACAACCAGAAATCTGTGTGGAAACTGTGTTTTATTTTCCAGCCAGCTCTTGCTTTAAGCAGATCACCTCCATCCGCCCCTGAAATACTACATTTAACTCACCAGTCAGACTGAATGACTTAGACTCTGCTCTGGCTTGTGCCTGTGACCATCTGGGCTGCCGGCAGGTTCAGGGTTCACCTCAGGAGTGTCTGAGGAGGTAGGATAAATGTATGTGCCTTTGTGTGACCTTGTGTTCTTCCTCTCCTCCAGCTTCACCCAGTTTCGGATCATTCTTGGTGATTTTGACTACAACTCCATTGACAATGCCAACAGGGTCCTTGGGCCTATTTACTTCGTCACCTATGTGTTCTTTGTTTTCTTTGTGCTCCTGGTAAGCAAGAAAGCCTTCCTTGTGTCTATATTGACAGCAGTGTTTGAGAGACCCCTCCTGATAACCCCCACGTTAGGTGCAGTGCAAATGCTTAGAGAGAGGAAGTTTCTGTTACAATAGCTTTGCAGTGCAAATACACCGAAGCAGACAAAGAACACGTCATTGTGTTTGGGGTCATCAGGGCAATTAAGGGCCACATTCACATCATTTAAGGTGAAGACAAAAAACTGTCTGGGAATACCACTGACGTTGTAGCTGAATTCAAGGGGATCAGCTTAGCTGTTCTGTAGTAGACAGGCAACAAAGCATGGGGGACTGTCTCTGGCTTGCTAGGCAATGGATGCAGAGGAATGGGTAATGACCAGGTTAAACACCTAGTGCCAGGAATCCAAATATAACCAAAGATCTTGCAGGAGAGGCAACCAGAGACGGTATTTCAGCTGGGAACAAATGTACCTTCATCCACTGCTTTACCTGCAAGGATCTCCTCCCGAGTGAGAAAGCACTGCGTGGCTGAAGTGGGCCTTCCCTTCACCCACTTTAATTTGCTCAAGGGATACCCCATGTGAAAACAGCTCCTTGTTTAACTGTGCCCTGCACATCTATGCTGGCCTCTTGCTGCCTCAGCTGCTGGAGCAGGTGAGATACCTCAAACTAATTCATCTCTTTTCCCCTTTTTCTAGAACATGTTTCTGGCCATCATCAACGATACCTATTCAGAAGTCAAGGAAGAGCTTTCAAGCCAGAAGGATGAGCTGCAGCTCTCAGACATCTTGAGGCAGGTGATGAATAGTGAAAACTGTGCTACTTTCTAGCTAAATCCTGAAATGTCTTGTGGAAGTCCCTGACCTACATGGAATTCACTAGAGAAAAAAAGTGTTTAGCAGCCCAAGATCCACTACCTTGGTGCACACAGTAGAAACAGGAGTTTCAGTTCCCTTCTGGCATAGATCAAGCTCCCAGATGCTTTGGTAATGGGAAGATGAGAAAACTGAGGTTGGGAGAATCCTGTTGCTTGAGCATGCTGGTAGTGTTTCTCAGAGACTTTCCTTTCCAGGACAGTCTCTAGACAAAGCTCTTTCAGACCTTGATATAGCGTACTTTGATCAATAAAGTAGCGGGTTTGATTCTGCTGAGCTGAGCATATTACAGTGATGCAAGTCTGGTGTGTTACGTGTGGATTTCCCATAGGCAAATTGCAGTAAACATCCTGGAAGTTCACAGCTCCCTGTGCTGTGGGACCAATATTCTGCAAAGAATGGTACTTGAGACATTATCTTAAACAGCTGACGACTGGGAGCTCGTTGAAAGGGAGAGTTGGAAGGAGAATAGCAGAGGGTAAACTTTGTCAGGGTTGGTGTTGCTTTGAAGGTGTGATCCTAGTTCAGAGACTGGGCCTATTCAGCAGTGTTGTATTTTTGCTTCTGGGAAGCTCAAATTCTTCCTGTATTAGTCAGCACCTCCTCCCCCATATTGCATTGTCCGCTCTGCCCTTTTTTTCCACTGTTCAGCCTGCATGATTCTGTGTCCATTTGCACCTTTGGTAACAGAGCTACAACCGGACGCTTATGAGGCTGAAGCTGAAGAAGGAGCGGATTTCTGATGTGCAGAAAGCACTACAGAATGGAACAAAAGAACTGGATTTTGAAGACTTCAAGAACAGCTTGAAGGAGTAAGTGAGTCAGCTTGAGGGATACCCATTTATTCCCTTCTCTTGGTCATACAGGTAATTTAAATCCTCTGGTTTTCAAGACTGGGAGAGCATTTAGCTCAGATCTGGGCAATGTAAGACTCAATAAAATAGTTATCACCTTTCCTCACATGTTTTAATCTCCTGTTCTAAATGGGTTTCTGTTACTCTCTCTTTCCCATTTGTTTAGGTTTGTCACTGGCAAGAGGAAGCAATACACTGATTTCAAAAGGGGTGCTCCCGCACTGCTAGAGCCCAACAGTGTAATTCAGTGCCTTGAGCTTTCTCTGTCTATAATTTTGCAGACTGGGCCATGCAGACCATGAGATTACAGCAGCCTTCTCCAGGTTTGACAAAGATGGCAACCACATCCTTGATGAAGAGGAGCAACAGCAGATGAAGCATGACCTAGAGGCAAAAAGGGTAAAAACCGGGCAAGGAAAGAAGCCCCTCTGTTTGGTAGAGACCACTCCAAAGTGGCTTCAGGAATCTTTGGGTTTGTGGTCTAAACTAAGCAGGCAACATAAATACAGCTCCAACTCTGCCTGGAGAGCATCTGGGTATCTAGGTGCCTGTGAAGCTGTGTGTTATTTGCAGTGAAGCTGACACAGAGTTAGTAGCCAGCTTTGCAGGTGTTTCTTTATCTGTCTTCTAGGTTGCTCTGAATACAGAGATTGAAAACTTGGGGAAATCCTATAGTGACAACAACCTGGATGAGAATCTGACCTACATGGAAGCAAGGAATAACCACACCAATAAGGCCAGCTGGGTTTCCAAAGAAGAGTTCCAAGTGTATGTTTGTGCTACTAGTAGTAGTTTAACTCCTCTGCAAACGAGGGGTCTGATTCACTGCTGCTTCCTTCCCTGATATGATCTAACTGTTTACACAGGTGCTGAGCAGTTTCAGTAAGATCTTGTCCCTTTTTATCTTGCATGCATGTAAATGAGCAGGGCAGGAGAGAACTGGGACAGTTCATGTAGTTTGCTTGTTCCTGTAAAAGATTGTGTTCAGAAATTTTGCTTTCTGCCTCTTGAATAACCTCTGCAGCTGTCAGCTGGCCACAGGCAATATGCTTCAGGTCGGAAGGGCCAAGGGAAGATGATACCTTTACAGAAGGTCCTGTGAGAATAAATAAATACCCTTGGTTTATAGCCTAGTTGGCCTTCATCCTCTGGGTCTGAGAATAACACTTGGCTGTTTCTTCCACAGGAGGAGCATGGGATAAATACAGTAAAGAGAGTCAGGAGATCCTGATTCTGCTACTGAGAAACACTGAGTAATCCACACAGGGCCATATGAAAGGAAAGGCAGGTGCAATAGTTAATAATGGGATTACATTGTGTCTGGAATGTGATCCAAACTGGTGGGGATTCATCCTAAGCAGAATCACTAATTACAGATGAAAACAGAGCATAGTGGGGAGTTATGTCTTCAGGGGGTATGGATCAGTTCTCTGATGTGAAACATTCACTCCTGTTTGAGGTCTGGCCCATTCTCCATAAGATGTCTGCTGCAAATCCTACTGTTCTTCACAAGTTTGCAAATGCTCTCCATATCTCCCCCAGCCTCCTGCAACGTGTGCTGCAGCTGGAACAGTCCATAAACAGCATTGGCTCCAAGATTGATGCAGTGGTGAAGAAGCTAGACATGCTGGAAAGAAACCATCTGAAGAGGAAGGACCCGTTGGACAAGCCACTGGATAATATTAGCAAGGTTGGTAGCCTTCCACTGTGCATTTGAGCCAGCTTTCAGGGTAGGTGACCAGCCGTGCTATGTGACTGGACCTGGTATCATCTTTGTTTTCCCAGTCCTCACTGGCATAGGACCAAAAAGGTTATGTGGGGTCAGCATTTTGCATGGTCAAGCCTCATCTGTTCAAGCACAGTGACAAAAAGTTTCTTGCTTTCATGTTGTGCCAGTTAACCGTGGTACCCTTAAATGAACCTTCCAGCTCCTTTGAGACCAAGCTCATTCCTGTGGCAGTGGATGCAATTTACTTGTCTTCAGTTTCTTTGTACCTACTTATCCGCAGATGTCAAAAAAGACCGTACTGTCCTTCCCAGCAAGAGCAGCTCATGACAGTTTTGTGGACTGTGATCTTAGTATCTTGCCTGTGGATTACTTACCGCACAGGAGGTGGAAGGTTGTTAGCAGTGTGTCCATAGAGTCTCATTGCAGACTTGTGACTTTTGCCGAAGACTGCCTGTATTCCGTCAACCAGCATACTTTGGATCTTCAGCTTTAAAGTCAAAGGCAGCAAGGCGTGCAGCAGTCATGTCATTACTTCACGTTTTTACGGCTCTCATAACAAGGGTAGTCCAACAGCACATGGTGACCTAACTGAGTCAGAAAGAAGCCTCCCTCTTTTGCAGAGTAGTTTTGTGATCCCTTCCCATCTGAAAGAGTAGTTTCGAAGGTCCTACTTCTCATGTGAACACGCCTGAAAGATTATTCAAATATTTGCTTGCAGTTTTGCTTTGCCCTGGGATTTCTGTGAATGTTCTTGCAGAGAGCAAAAAGGGATGACTCCTGAACTAATGTGTGAATGTACATGCATCAGTGTATTGCAGCAAACAGTATATTGGATCTTTAATAGACAAGCAGGTTGTACGAATTTCTGGAAGAATGTGGGAAGATTTAAGTATCATGCACACCTCGTCTCTCTCCTGCAGTGTCATTAGACTTCTTGGCAGCTTGCTAACAACGCAGGTCACACTTTCTTCTGGTTAACAGGAGGAAGAACCCAGTCAGGAAGAGCTGCTGCTCCCCCAGAGCCCAGACCAGCTGGGGAAAGAAGAAGCAGAAAGCTGGGGAATGGAGTGTGTACAAGGAAACAACCTGAGTGGTAACTCTTCCCAAAATGGGGTCTGCCCCATCTTGCCCAGGTCAAGCATGCCAGGGTCTCAGGTGCCCAAGAACATCCATCCGCAGTCTGATGTCTCCTTCTAACGAACAGCCCAGTGCTCCCAGTTTGGCTCCCATGGTACTAAGTCATTGTCAGTTGTTTCCCCACTGTTAGAATAATCCAGACAGCTGAATGCAGACACCACTGTTGCCAGAAACTGGTGATGTGAAAAATCATCATTATGCTTTTGCAGCATAACGATGTGTGATGTCAGAGCTAGAACTTCTGTCCCCATATCTCTGGATTAGGCATTGTATTAGGTTTCTGCCTCTGAACAGGTCCATGCAAAGGCTTTTATCAATCCTTTCCCAAGATGTAAAGACCCCAGAACTCTTTGAACACTTGGGTCCAGAGTGGCACAACTTGTTCCCAACACAGAGTCATCTGCAGGACAAAGATGTGGTAATCATGTAAACAAAGCAGACTATAATTATTGGTGTGAGATAGAAAGGAGAAATTTAGTTATCTGTGTCTAGCTAGTTTCCTGCAGTTTTTTCTGTTATAATTTGTTGCCGGAGCGCTTTGCTAATCCTCTCTGAACCTTAGATTCAGACATTTAGAAAAGAGGATACTAGCACCTAACTCAGGATAAATAAAATGAGTGTTGACTCCCAGTGTAGTTAGCAGGAGATCTGAAATACATAAATGGAGAAGTAGTTGTTACTGGTAGAGTCCTAGGTCTGAGTGTTAGGGAACAGACTTCTGGTTATATAGTTTCTAACACAGCTGTTGACACTAGAAATCTCTTTATGTTGCCTATTTTCACACTCTCTAAATTGCATTTCAAGGTACTTCACAAAATTAGCACCATATTTAAAAAGTTGTGACGCTTCTCTTTTTTGTCAAGGAAACAATTTTGTTTGCAGTTGTGGCACCACTGTGGCAACTGAAGTGACACCACTTCAGTTGAAAAATGTGAAAATTAGTTGAACGTCAGTTTTTCCATCACAGGCAAAATACTTGTTTTCCAGGTATTTTTCACTTTGCTGAGATTTATCTTTCCTTGTAGTTCATGCAGACTATTGTGGCTATTACAGGATCACCGTGAAGGTATTTGAAGTATCTTAATCGTGGTATTCTGCAATACTTAACCTCAAATAGGCTCTGTAGGCTTAAAGCCAATGGAAGTGTGAGTTGTACTAGACCACTGCTAACACCTCATATTAATGCCACACCGTTTAGTGTGCTATGCAATACAGTGATAGGTTTAGTGGGGTTATTGTGCAATGGCATTTTGTATAGTCACCTTTTTAAGATGGATGTGTTGCTGTCCTGTGGGAAAACCTTCCTGGTTTTCCAGGTGAGTCTGAAGGTGCTCAGGATCAGCTCTGTCCCCAGATGTCCCAGGCTCTAGGGTTGTCACAGCTGCAAGATATCAATGATAAACTGAAGCAGAGGGTCCTTCAGCTGCAAGAGCCTAGCAGAGTGGTGAGACATTGTCACCCAGCCCACAGGGAACTTCAATTTTAGCCAGGAGCTGTGGATGTAGGAACTGCAGGGTCTCACAGCTCACTTCCCAGCACCTGGTCCTGCCGCTGGGGACGAGATATATCTGTGAGACACTGCCACAGTTCTTGAGTCCTGGTTCCACTGAATCCAGAAGTGAGCAAGAGCTGCTTGCCTTCAGCTTTCCCAGCTGAATTCAGATCAGTGACGTTGCTTATTTCCTCCTACTCTCAGCATTGAAGCCGTTGTCTTGTTTGGAAGAAAATGGCCTATGTCAGAAGAACTTCCTGAAATAAACCCTTTTATTTCAAATTTTAATTAAACGGAAAATCTATGTGCTAAATTGTAATTGAACAGAGGAACTACATGCTCTCTAATGGGTTTGAGGCGTGCATACAGCCCCTTATGGTTAATGAATTGGGTGCTCTGTGTGTTAAAAACCACAGATGAAGGCTTTTCCTTAAATTAATTTGCAAGATCTTGTTTTAGACCCTGGCTCAATAGCAGACTATGGCTACTGAGGCCTAATTGCAAAATCAAAAATTTGCTCATTTGAAATCTCTGAAGGGGTGCCTGCCTTTTCCAGAGACTCAGAATATTGGGTGAGGTCCTGAGCCTGCATTACTGCATAGATTTCATACTTGGGATACTGATCTGTGAGGAACTAAGTTTAGCACCATGGAATAGATCCAAGCAGCAAGTGTCTGCTTCAGGGGCTTGCTCCTGTGCTGGTAGAGTCAGTGGAAGATATATTGCTGGCTGAGGATCAGCTCCTTAACATAGCAACAACAACAGGATCCTGAAAGAAGGTCCTGCCAGGAAAATGAAGGTGAACATAATTAACTGTGAAGCTTGGCTTTCTAAAGCCTTAGGCTTCGTTGTTCTGCTCAACAGAAAAGGTGGCACAAGACCTCCCTCTTTGCACTGTCCAGTGTTTCCATTCCCATCCCGAGCTATGCCAAACACCTGCAGGACCAGCTCCACGGATAACTCACCCACCGAGGCAGGGATGCTGCAGTCACTGCAGTGCAGCGCAAAAGCCCCACTGGCATTACGCACCAGGAGGCAACCTCCACCACTCCCTTCAGCACAGAGACCACCAAAAATGTCAGGGAAGGCAGGTAAGGAAAGAGGACAATGCTGTGGTGGCTGGGCTCAGATCCGCAGGACAGTGACCATCAGCTTCAGGCAACTAGGCCACAGGCACTGTGGGCTGCTCTTTGGGGCAGCAGGAGGAGCAAAACTTGTGTTTGTTCATCCCTGAACCCTGGGATGGCAGCTTTCCCCTGCAAAGGGAGAGCACAGAGTCCCCACAGGCTCATTGCAGCTGGAGGAGATGTTTGCCCCTCATTCGGCTTGTCTGTGGTGACCACAGGAGCAGCAAGCCCAGCTTCCCACTGTCAAGAACAGCCTGGCAGCCTCCTCTCATTGGGGCGAGGGGCAGCGGTCAGCCTGACCTGTTGAGGAGCCCTGAACCAGCCCTGGCTGGGATCACACAAGAGCTGCAGGCTGCAGTGGTCTCCTGGGTCCATCAACAGCCTGGTCAGGGAGCTCCTTTCCCCCTTTCTGGCAGAAAGATCATGCCCTTCACCCCATGCTGTGATTTTGGTGGTGCTGGTGCTGCTCGGCATAAAATAAGTTCTGTCACTGGTATATGCCTGTTCCTGCATTAATGTCTTCTCTCTTACTTGTACATCTCAATGCAACTGTGTCTTGTCTGCTCCTTGCCAATGTGCCGTCATGTATATGATGTGTCCTAGAGCCTGGGCAAGGCAATTACTTGTCCCCAGCAATTGTTTGTGTGTAATTGTCAATTGTGTGTTCACACTGGTTGAGAAATATCATAAATACACTGAATGGTAAGTTCATACAGCTTCTCTTTTCAAATGTGCGTTGTCTCCCATCAAGAACTGGTATTATTTTGGTGATATATGACTCATGGGGAAAGTAAAGTATTTTTTCCTCGATAGCAGGTGCATGGCTGTGTTTTGTTCCAGTTTGCAAAGGGTAACCTTCCAAACTGCAGTGTCGCAGCTGTGCCTTGAGGTGGCTAAAATCTTCAGGAGGAGGTTTGGAAGAGTATATGGTGCTCTGAAAATATATCGCCACCACGGTTATTTGTGTTGGCAGACGCAGCGGCTGGGGTGCGAGCCCCATTGTGGTAGGTGCTGTGTGTGCTTTGAAGGAGAGGCTGCCTTAAGGCTCTCTCGGATCCAGCCAAGGGGGAAGACAGCAGTGTCCTAACCATGGTGTCAAAGCACAAGCGAGTCATGGCAAGGTTCACTGATGTGCGCAGAGAGGAGCACAGCAGGCATGTGCGAAAGCAGGCTTAGGCATCTGGCAAGGGTCAGCCCCAACCAGCCATGGCCACGAGCACGAGTAGAGTCTCTCCTCTGTGTCCCTCCAAGAGTATGATGCATTTATCTCGACAACCAGCACACCTAACTTCTCATGCTTAAAAGGAACACATAAATCCCCAAACTCCCCTCAAATGCAGCCCAGCTTCTGGAGTTACCCTGCCAACTGTGTTCAGTTTGCCAGTAGATGTCAGTCAGCACCACTCACAGCCCTGCGCACCTACAGCCCCTTCTCTGTTTTGTTTTCAAACAAGGTCAGTAGCAAATCTCATGTTTGTTTTACTGAAACTGAGACACAAAAAATATTACTTTCTCAGTGGCCAAAAGACAGAAGCAGAATCCAGGGTTCCCAAAACACACTTTGTGATAATAGATCCTCCCACCTGAGTATTTGTTGCAAACTTTGACTATCTCTGGCAGGTTACAGTTGTTCTCTCTCCAACCTTTAAACAGGGTTAGTACAGGTTTTGCTCATTTTTTGCAGGCTTTTGAAAGGTCCTTAATAAGTGCTAGTATTAGCTGACAGCTGCTGCTGACTGGTCAGTGTCTGGCATGGGAGATTGCTGGCTGGAGACTGCCCTGCCTCTGCCTGTTTTACAAACACATCATAGCAGGAGTCACTTAGAAAGAAAAGAGCCACATCAGGAAACAGCTCTCAGTATTCACAGAGTTTATCAATAACTAGGGAGAAGGGAGGGCATCATCTGATGAGCCAGCTGATTACGAACCCAGAGTAAGTGCCATGCCATCCTTTTGCTGGTCATAAAAGCCCTAACTCAGAGTCTCCAAGCCTGAAAGAAAGTAGCCTGGCACTGGGAGAGCAGTGGAAGTAGGAGGAATTTCAGTGGGTGCCAGATCCAGCCCCTCTCTGGAGCTCAGAGGCCAAGGGATACATTAAGAAGAACATGCCAGGTTTTGGAGAGAGGTGGCAGAATTCAGGGCTTTGAGGAACTGACTAAGAAGCCTTCCTTGCTCATGGCCCGGTTTCAGAGGTGGCGAATGCCAGGCGTAGCTCATGGCCAGCCAGCCATGCTGTGCACGTGCCAGGCACCTAAGCGGGTGGCAGAAGGGTGCCAGCCCCCCCGGGGTGTGGCGAGCTCAGGCAGGGCTCTGACCGAGGAGAGCTGAAGGAGGAATGTGAATGCTCAGCTGGCAAAACAATGTGGGTGTTCGGTGAGGGGTCTGCAGTCTGAGGTCACGCCAGGCTTCCCTGAGGCATGCCACAGCAAGTCACCAGGAGCGCTGGTGCACCTGGCGGGGACAGGGCTCTGCAGCACAGGTTGTCCCAGACCAGCTCTGGATGATGCTGTGTCCCGACCACTGCTGTCCTCAGAAGACACCAGCCATTTCTCTGCTGGCGTGCGCACCTGTTATGGTTTGAGAAAACCCATAACAATTTATTGTCGCTTAGACAATTATTCTCTCACCCGATGACCCCTCCCCACCCAGGAAGGGGAATCAGGAAGAAAATAAGAAAATCCAGGGGTTGAAAGATAAACAGATTTAATAGGATAGAACCAGATAATTAACAGTACTAACACAAAGGAACCCATATTGATCCCGATACCCGAATATACAGTACAAGGATTATACTCAGCCAAACTATATCAGTTGGAAGCTGTGCACTCCCAGCAGTGGACAGTGAATGTCGGACACTGCGAGCGCTACAGCTTCAGGAGGAAGGGAAGGCCTCAGGGATCCGGCACGGGGGCAAGAAGTCCTCTGGATCACCATCATCAAGGGAGAGCCATCAAGGGGGAGAGCACAAGCAAGTGGGAGAACCCGAGCAAGGGGGAGAGAGAACCCCCTCGCAGCAGACTTTCTAATTTATATTGAATGTGACGTTCATGGTATGAAACAATCCTGTTGG